>JAJHPE010000004.1:9194364-9389363 GCA_024447655.1 Carex scoparia | reverse complement strand
CTCTGCGTACGGACCGTACAAGATCGACAACAGAGAGGCAGATCTAGAAACAGGCACCATGAATGAAGGCGAACACGGACCGCAGGTCAATAAGCAACTCTCAGATGACGAGGGAGCAGACTTTGTGCCGAGGACATTGCGAGAGTTCAATGTCCCATGAGCTGGAGATGTTAGAGGAGCGATCCGATTGCCAAGGGTTGCTGGCCACCAACCCAACTTCAATCCGGATGTTGTCAACATCGTTCAGCAGAACACTTTCCATAGCATGGATCACGAGGATCTGATGCCCATGTCCAGACTTTTCTTGAGTGTTGTGCCACCATTAAAATTAATGGCGCAACAAATGATTATATTAGACTTGTTTTGTTTCCTTTCACTTTTAGGGATAAGACAAAGAAATGGTTAGGGTCATTACCAAGGGAATCAATTACCACTTGGAGGGAACTGTCCAAACTATTTTTGACCAGATTTTTCCCTCACAAAAGAACTGCCAAGGTTAGGACCCAATTAACCAGTTTCAAACAAAGGTCTGATGAACTCTTGAATGAGGCCTGGGAAACGTTTAGGGAATTGCAATACTCTTGTCCACACCATGGCATTCCCGATTGACTACTATTCAGTCTTTTTATGCTGGTTTGACTGATAGTTCTCGTACTTCTGTTAATGCAGTTGCAGGTGGAGCTCTCCTAGACCGAGAGACTACCGATGCAATAAACTTGATTGACAGCATAGCGACCAACCAACAGTGGTCCGGCCGAGAAAGCTCACGAGCAACTGGAGGCGGCCGGCTTGAGGTCGACCAAATCATTGCTCTCACTGTCAAGTTGGATGCTATGCAAAAGGCTTTCGACAAGATGACTGTCAGGGCACTTGGCAATCAACAGCCGAAATCTTGTGTTATGTGTGGGGACGAGGGGCACTTGTATGAGCATTGTGCACACGTGCAAAGGGATGAGGAACCTGAGCAAGTCAACTCTCTCAACAATGAGTCATCATACTTTCCGAAACCTCCCTTCAATCAGTCCTATTCCAAGGACAATAATGTTCAACAGGCTTGGAGGTGGAAGAACGGGAACCCCGCACCCTACAACAACAATGCCGCATTCAAAAATTCGAACAACCGCGAGCCACAACATGCCCCACCCAAGCCGTATATTGCTCCCGCTGTGAGCGATTTCATGCACGAGCAAGGGATGATGAACCAGATGATGTTCGAGCAGATGCAAGCGATTAGTGCTTAGTTGGCCGGTTTAGCTGCTCAAAACAAGATGATGGAGATGCAAATGAGTAACCTAGCTACTTCTAGCCAACCACAACCTGGAAGGCTGCCCAGCCAACCAGAAATCAATCCCAGAGGAGATATCAAATCAATAACATTGCGGAGCGGGACTCATTACCAAGGACCAGCTATGACTGTCGAGCCAGAGACCGAGTATACGGTCTGTACAGAATCTGTACGGCTTGTACAAGTTCCACCACCTGTGATTCTAGAGCAACCTGAAAATGTTCAGCCTGAGATTGTGTATGAGAAGACTGATCATACGGACCGTACAAAATCCGTACGGCCCGTACCAAAGGAAGCTGAGAAGCAGAAAAAGAAGGTGACCGAGAAACCATCGCCCTACCGACCACCTGTACCATTTCCACAGAGACTAGCAGAACACAGACTCAATGAGCAATTTGCCAAGTTCATTCAAGTCCTCAAGCAGTTGCACATCACCATTCCATTCACTGAAGCCTTGACCCAAATGCCAACCTATGCCAAGTTTCTCAAAGACATCCTCTCAAACAAACGAAGCTTGGAGGGAAAGGAGACAGTGAGGTTCACCGAGCAGTGCAGTGCCATATTGAAGAATGAGCTTCCACCAAAGTTGGATGATCTTGGCAAGTTCTTCATACCCTGCACAATTTAATCGATTAAATTGTGGAGTGAATCAAAATTGATCAAAGGAAAACCAAATCATTGTCCAAAATAATTCTTATAGGTCTCTAACAAACGCAAGATCATGCAAAATTTTCTCTTAATAGTTTAACTTGCATTTAGGTAATCCAAGAACTAGAACCACACCTAAGTTAGAATTTTTGCTTGAGGATAAGCAAATTCAAGCTTGGGGGAATTTGATATCTTCCTATTTTGCCTATATTCTGACACCGATTTACACCCAAAACCCGTGCCTAAAATCCTATTTTGCCTATATTTTGTTCTTATTTTGCAAGAAACGGGTGAAATTCTGGAGCTAACACCTTTCTATACGGCCCATTAGTGGAGAATGGTGGCATTCAGCAAATCTAATATGACACATTAGTATTTTTCACTATCTTTTTGATACCGCTATCTTAGATTTATTATAACTTTCTTCAACTGCTTTGATTTTGACATTGTGAGTTAACTATTTTCAGGAATATTTTATTGATATATGAAAACAATATAAAGAGCTCACATGTCGAATAAATTGTGGGAAAGGGTTAAACTGCCAAATAACTACATGAAGGCTCTTGAAATTATTGACGAGCACATGATATGTAATTCTTATTGATCAAAGCATGTTTGGTGACATCAAGTATCTGACTAAATGACTACACAAACTTTAATGCTTCAACGGAATTAAACAATGAGCATGTAACTACATAAAATATTTTGTTGTTTGAAATAAGAAATATTTTGCTGGTAACGAATCCCATGCTACATCGCATAAAGAAAAATTTGAAGACCAAAAGTGTGAATAACAAAATTTTTTGAGTAAATAAAAAGGTTCACAGTAGGCAGCAATAATTTGGTTTATTAAAGGGAATTGAAGGTTGTACCATAATTTGGTTTATTACAGTGAATTGAAGGCTGAACCGAGGTCGAAATTAGCTCCAACTGTGATAAATTCTCCCAATAATATCTTTGCTTACAAGGCTTTAGATTGTTTTTAGTTTGTCTAAAAAAGAAGCCTTTTTGTCTTTGTAGACAATGAATGGACTGAAAAGAGCTCAAGTAATGCCAAAGAGATTTGTACCTCTATTGTAAATACAAAAAAGTTTGAACAGATGACCTTTTTTTGTCACCACCTGTAAATTAAAATGTACCAGTAACCGTTTTGGGTTCAGGCCATTGGTCATTTCAGATTTTCAGACTTGAGTTGTTTATGTTATGTAGTCTTTCAGGCTCATTTATAATTAAAGCATTCAAGGGTTCAATTTTCTGGAAATAAATCTGCTGCGATTCTTTGGAATCGCAGGGTCCTTGCTTTTCCAGATCAACTATTCATTTTTTTGAAATGCACGAATCTCGAAATAAATGAATGGTTTGATTTGGACAAGCAGGACCCTGCGATTCCAAAGAAGATTTGTTTCCCAATTTTCTTGAGTTCATTACGGTTGTAGGGTCAGAAATAAATTGGATTTCTTTGTTATTACGTCTGATTTATGTCTTTTCATGCTAAATTTGTAGGTCACTGAGAGGCCTCCTATTGCTGTCACCAATGTCTTCTCTTGGAAAAGTGAAGGTATTCACTATAAGAAGAATGAGGTACATGTTATTTCTATAAGCACATGAGGGTATTCCAATTGGTTTAGTTTGGTCATATTTTTACTGATGTAGAATGGGGTGCAAGAGATATCCAAGTTTATATATATTTTTTTTGTCATTATGAGGGAAAATAGAGTAGGTGAATGTGTGAAAAATAAGTTTGATTTCGTCATAATCATTCATTGTTTGGTTACTGTCTGAGATTAATCTTCAATTAACAGTAAGGATTTTTAATTTATGGGTAAGGATCATGCCCCTTTAAAATTCAGTAGTAACATACCAATTCGTAAATATTGTAATACCATAAATATGAAGCACTTGCAGCTTTCCAAAAAAGAGCTTTGCTTTATTGGTCAATAATGTATCCATAGCTATGTTTTCATATACCATTTCAGAGAACAAGAAGTTTGGGTAAGAGAATCTCTTTCCGTGCCGCATAGTGTGTTTTATGAGGACTTGAATCCCAGTGGTAATGTACATTATTTTCAAATTTTAAAAATTGGGCTTGAAATTTACCATGCAAGTTAATCAAGAATAGTTTATTCTCACTTTCTTTTTTGCTTTTTAATTAATTTCTTATATTCTTAGATGTATGTATTGTGGGTGTTGCGCACACACCAATCAATGCCTTGCTCAATTCTACGTCTTCTCTCTCAGCAACTATTTTCGGGTCAATTGCAATTAGAAGTAAGATAAGTTTTTATTTTTATTTTTATATCAATTGTGATGCTTTTTGCTTCTAGATAAAGAGAAGTTAGAAGTGTATATATCATATAATTTGTTTACCTTTTGAAATTGTAAACTAACTATCAGTGTGTGTGATAACTGCAGATTTAGGTCACGGTTCGATTCTCTTAAAGATGCTGGAATGTACCGGGGCCCTTTAATAATAAAAAAACAATAAAGAGTGTGCGCAGCTCCCTCCAACATTTTTTTTTACTTAGTAGGTGAATTACCTAGCATCCGCTCATTATTAATGAAAAAGAGTATAATGTAAGATAATGAAAGAAAAATAAAGAAAAGTCCTAATCTGAAGAGAACCCAAACCCTAACTGAATTACCAAAATGGTCAACTAGAACCTGTACCAGAGTGGTATCATCTTAAATTTTCTGACAAGTTTTTTTTTTATTTTAAGATTTTATTTTGATTTAATATGTTTTCATATCTTTCAAGCATTCTAAATGCTCTTGAGAGGGCTAACGTTGACCCGACACTGGTAGAAGAGGTCTATTTTGGTAATATATTAAATGCTAATTATTTGCATGCATGAATATTTTTTTAAACTTTTGTTCATGTTATCATTTGTTGTCAGTAGAAGAATTCCCAAACAAATATTGAATATGGTTAATTTAAGCACTTATATAGTCTATACTGAAATATTGATAACTTAGGTATTTTTTTGTATAAACACTATTTTCTAATTGGTTAGAACATGGGTATTCTTCTGTATCAACAATAATTGAACTTGGGTTAGATGTATATTATTGTTAATTCATCAATATCCAGATCGCTATTAACAAAATAACTTCATAGTGAGCTGCCAACAACTCTGACTGAATCCAGATCGCTACATCTTCTTTTATTGCAATTTCAAACAAATACTTCCACAATTTTGAACTATACATAGGACAGTTATGAAAATCCCAATTGAATTAACGGCTGTGAACTAAACAGTAACTGTCATACTGAAAAGGGGCCTTATTTTTTATTTATATTGTAAAAACTGATTGTACAACACCGTGTATATAATTTTGTTAATTTTTTGAAAGTCAATGGACTAATTGTAAAAAATGTGTATGTAGTTATATAGTAGCTGGAGGAAGGGTTTTAACAGTTGGCGGTTTGTTCATCGACAATTCAAAAGACCTAACTCTCTCGATATACCTCAACAGCTGTTGCTGAAGCGGAGCGAGGCACACATCTAGTATATATGTATATTGTGATATTTTAAAATAATTTCTTATCTGCACCTCGACCCCGAGTAAAGTTGTAATAACAAAATCCGAATATTTTGTAGTTACCATCCTAACTTTTAAAATTCTGACCATACCACCGCTCTAGGAAAAATTCAAAGCTTGATACGTGCACATACTGAATTTGCACATCATTTTTTGCGCATGCGCAAACTCAATATGCACACCATTTCATAGTTTTTTGTTTTTTTTCCTGCTTTGTTCTCTTTCTACACATCTGCGCACGCTGCAGAAATAGTGCGCAGATCCAACCTGTGCACATGTCAATATATGAATTTCCAAACAAGTAGTGGTAAAGTAAGAATTTTGAAAGTTTAGAGTTAGTAACTAAAAAATTTCAGTAACAAAATTTATCTTGGAAATGTTTATGTGGACTCCCCTCTTTATTGATATACATAGGTATGTTGAAAGAGATAGGAGTAGGTAGATGGGCATCGGACCTACTTTTAAAATCACATGACTGTTATTCTAAATCCATCTATTCATCTGTTAAATAGTACATAAAAATTAAGTGTTATTGAGATTTGTGTATTTCAAAAATAAAGTGTGGATTTTGGAATCACAGGATTCTGCAATTCTCTTATAATCACAACAAATTTATTTCCGTTTTTATAAGTTCTGGTACTGTAGTTTTATACTGCAATTATGATAAAAATAGAATTAAATAGTTTTTTTAAGATGGTAAATAAAAAATTTTTTTGCCCCTCTAGATTTTGTGTTTTAGTGGAAGTCAGAACGTTTCAATCAACACTGCCCTTCTCTAGAAATTTTTTTGCCCTCCACTGGATGTTTAATTTATAATTCGGATTAAATCTAGTGTTAAAATTATAGTAGATTTCTTTAATTATATTAATAATTAGAATTATTGATTAAAATATCAGAAATTATAAGTTAGAGTATCGAAAAGTATAAATTAAAGTATTACTTTTTATTAAGTACTTAATTAGTTAATGGATTTGAACCCGATTAGTTATTTAAACCTGATTCGATATTTTTTTGTCTTCCCTGATGAAAATTCTGGATCCGCCCCAAGCTGTGCTATTCAGGCTGAGGCATGTGCCATGTTAGGTGTTGTCAAATACGCAATTGGGGAAAGTCTCACCCGAGGTGATTTTCTCACATATTAAGATTCTAGCGGATGCTGGCAATAGTTTGGTTCCATCAATGGATGGAGGGCTCATAAGAAAACCTTTGAAATTTGGAAACTAATGAAGGGACATGCAGGTTTTCCTGTAGCCACAAAGGAAGAAGCCATAATGGAATGGCGGATGCCTTGGCAAAGAGAGGAAGACTATTATTATTTTAAAAAAATATCACTATTAATTATCAACAAGAATATTCTGAAACACACCATTAACATTGTTAAACACTTTTATCTTCGCAAATGAAAAAAATATGAACATATTAATTCTTATAGCTAGAGTACAATCAGCATGTCATATCTCCACCAAGAAGAATTTGCTTGTGGATGGAGCAAGAGGCGGAGCCATGTGTGGTGAATAAGGTCAATTAACTCTCATTAATTTTTAAAATTTTTATTTTTTTATATAATTTAGAATAAAATACTAATAATATAAACTGTAAAATTAATTAATCTTCATAGTTTAAAAATCTAGCTTTGCTTTTGAATGAAGCCATCTCCAACCCCAACCCCACTTTTGTTAAAATTTTTGTTCTATTGTTATATTGAATGAAGCCATCTCCAACCCTACACACACTTTAGGTTACATATGTATATCATTCATATTGATTAATTGTTTCCTTCTGGAATGCCGACAATTTGTTATGGGGACATGTGGTGCATGTCTGTGGGTTATATTAATTAATTTGTATTTCCTCTACCAATGCAAAATATATTTATTATCTCAAGATCAATGAGATACCAGCACACTGCACGTACACTATCTTATATATTCTAAATGTTAAAATATAAACCCACACTAAAAAAGCAAGCTAACCACTTAAACATATAATAATCATTTACAGAATAAAAATAATGTATTTCTATTGTGACAGTATAAGCCAATTATAAGACATCGTTCTATATAATAAAATAGTACCATACCGAGCGCTGTCATTGCGGTTATTATGTCATGTATAAAATAGTTGCAAACGTTGGACAAGTCAAAATAAATCTATATTGTCAAATTATCATTGAACGATGTTGATAGACCATCCAACGAGATTTAAAATCAGTACGTGACCCCACATGTCAAATTCAATAATTGTCACCTTTAACCATGCACATTATGAGATAGAAGGAGAATTCTAATAAAGTGGAGGGATTCATATAATTATTCTATTAATTAACCTGAGCAGTGATGTATCAGATTTTACTGATAATAAATAAAGTCGATTAATTAATTATTGAAAGGATACTAATTTTGATGGATTACCAAAAAGCATACATTATATTAACACAACTGTTTGTTGCTACTATAAACACTACGGTATTTTTTTTTTTTGGGGAAAATTAGCTATTTGTCATTCCAAAACTTTTAAATCTGAAAAATGCTATCACAAAATTAATTATAAATCTTAAAAATATCACTCTAAATTTAGTTAATTCTTAAATTTGCCACAAATACACAATTTTTATACTTTTTTTTATTAAAAATTAACTAAAAAAATACAGTTTTGAGATACGTATAATGAGAAGTCTGAAGGGCATATAGGGAAATATAGAAATATGTATCTCAAATTGTATTATTCAGTTAATTTTTAATAAAAAAATAAAAAAAATTATGTATTTGCAGCAAATTTAAGAATTAACTATGTTTAGAGTGATATTTTTCAGATTTATAATTTTGTGATGACATTTTTCATATTTGAAAGTTTTGGAGTGACAAATAACCCTTTTTTCATTAATTATTAAACTTGGATTGCAACCCATATAATTAACGAAACCAAGAAATGGACCGATTATTACCGGGTTCATACGTTCAGTATGAATTGGAGACCCTTTTATTATTAATTTTTCCAATATATTAATTATACAGTTTTGTGTTTATCTTTTCGATGCCTAATTTGAATTATCATGACTTGTATAATCTTTAATGCTAAGTACCTATATATATAATATGAAAAGAAATATCAAACCGAAAAAAATAGTCATTACACAATAATATTATTTCAAAAATTACAACGATAACTGATAACTGGATATGTATAATTCTTAAATGAAATTTTAACTCAAAGAAGGTAGAATATTTAATTTGAGGGTTGATATTCAATTTGAAATTTTAACTTTTAATCACAATCCTTAACGAATCAGAACATTTACGTTCTTAATATAAGAAAAGAGATTTACATTACCCATCCCACACTTGATCGATGGACATCCACCGACGACCCCACAAGTCAGCTTCAATTATTGTCGTCAATAATTAACCACATTAATTATACCATGCCATAATGTGGGCCTACTTCGGATGCAATAATTATATATATATATATATATATATATAGTGTGGCTAAATTGCTTTCGGTAGCACTTCGACCGAAGTGCTACCGGGGCCATATCTTAGTATCTGATATTCAAACAACAAATCCAAACAGTTAGATGTTCAATTTATATTAAAATTTACTTGGAAACCAAATTTTACATTTTTTGGAATTTTTTTGCTATTTATTAAGCTGGTTTGAAAACCGCTGTTTTCAATGCTTCAGAAATTCAATAAAAACAGCGGTTTTCAAACCAGCTTAATAAATAGCAAAAAAAAAAACAGTTTATATCGGGATCATTTATTCTGATCAAAACTGTGGAAAGAAAAAAAAAATCTGATATTTTTATGAGTGTAATTAACAAGTGGAACACTCTTTTTATTTTTTTCTCTCATTTTTAAACTTAAAGCCCCACCTAGATTCAGGGTGTTTGCGTGGTTAATGGTGCTTAACAAGATCCTTACAATAGACAACTTGTGTAAAAGGGGATGGTCCATGGCCAATAGATGTGTAATGTGTGCAAGTCAGAGGTGGAAACGGTCTCACATCTGTTTCTCCTCTGCCCTGTGATGCAACAATTGGCTGCAGAGGTGGCAAGGGTATTCCAGATAAGGCAGCCGGGTATCAAACTATCAACACTACAACACACTCGATCTTGGATGTCAGATATACAACAAAGGAAAGATCCATTTATCTCATATCGGCATTCATCATGTGGAGGGAGCGATGCACTAGGATCTTTAGAAACACAGATAGCACAGTGCCACAGTTGCTGGCGCAAATTGAAGAGCAATGGACATACACAGCACACTGACAAGCCAATACAGGCGGTTTACCAGTATCCCCCACACTGGCTTTTTTCAATTTTTTCTTTTACTTCCGAATTTTTCTTCTTTTAGGGTAGTTTTGTGAGGACATTCAAATCTTTTTGAACTGTCACTCTCTGTTTCTTAGGTTAGCTTTTATTTTGGCCAATTGGCTACCTGTTTTTTCTTTTCTTTTCTTTTCGATACTACATCACTCATGTAATATCACCTACATCAATGAAATGGGGGCTTGATCCCTCTTTTTTTTACTCAAAAAAATAATAAAATAGTACCATACCGATCGCTGTCGCCTGTCATTGTCGGTTATTTATGTCATGTATAAAATCGTTGCAACATTTGAACTACCCAAAATAAATCTAAATTGTCAAATTATCATTGAACGATGTTGATAGACCATCCCACGAGATTAAAAATCAGTACGTGACCCCACATGTCAGATTCAACAATTGTCACCTTTAACCACATTATGAATAGGTAGATAAGAGAACTCATATCATCTAAGGTATCTCACTATTCCAAAGTTTGAATCTGGTCCGTCTGTTATATGTTGGCACAAATTTTAAAGGAATTCTGTACATCATACGTTTGGTCGGATTAGTCTGGATTCTGATTGAGCAGTCTAGATTGAAACTCAAACAGTGAGGTAATGCAGAGGATCCGAACAAGGTAGATAAGAAGTTTGTTCACCTACTTCAAATGCAATAAATTTAGCAGCTTATGAATTACAGCACACACACGACAACCCAACATAACCCAACACAAAAAAAATAATAGAAGCTCTTATGGCTGACATGCACAAATCTTGTGTATACTTCCTTCCTGTCTATGCACAAGGCCATCTCATCTCCATGTTAGAGGCAGCCAAGCACCTCTTGCAATGTAACTCAACTTCCAGCAACTCATTTTCCATTCACTTCCTTCTTACCCAACCAAACAACCCAGAAATTACCTCACTAGTTTGCTATACTTACCTTAAATCCATCCAAGCACAGAACCTTCAAATTCACTTCCATCCACTCCCTTTCGTCGACCCACCACAACAATTTGATGGCTTTGAGGATTTCATCACTATATACATGCGAAAGTACTTGCCGCATATCAAGGACGCCTTGTTGGCCTCCCATTTGCCTATTTCAGGCCTTATTGTCGACATGTTTGCTACCGATGCTATAGATGTTGCCAAGGAACTTGATATACCAACCTACATATACTTTACATCCACCGCAACTTTCCTCTCTCTCACACTTCATCTCTCTAGTCCACCAAGCAAATATGATCAAGTAGATTTTTCAGAGGTGGATGGGGAGATATGTGTTCCTGGCCTCGCACCCATACCGACAATATCTATGCCGGGACCTCTTATGGACATGAAATCTGCATCTTATAGAGCTCTCATTTACCACACACGCCGCCACATGGAGGCCAAGGGCGTACTAATCAATTCCAACATTCACATCGAGACGAAAGCAGTCGAGGCCTTGGCTCATGGTATTGTAACTCAGCTTACACCGGGTAGGATGTTTCCAGAAATATACCCGATTGGACCGGTTATCTCCTTCGGAGAAAACAACAGGCAAGAGCATGAGTGTTTGGCGTGGCTCAACAAGCAACCGGTGAAATCTGTCATCTTTTTGTGTTTTGGAAGCATGGGAGCTTTTGAGGCATCACAGGTCCGGCAGATGGCAATCGGGCTTGAACAAAGTAGGCATCGCTTCTTGTGGGTTTTGCGTATGCCTCGCAAAGAGTTCCTGAGGTAATTTTCATTGCTGGTTTCTGATTTTCATCTCAGAAAAAGAAATAAATTGAAAATCCACATATATGTATAAGGGTAAATTTTATTTTTTCACCTGTTTATTTTGATGGGCAAAATTTAGTTATAAGATCACTTGACTATTATGAAAGATTGCATGCATGTTTCTACATATTATCCATTTCTTCTTTTTGCTTGAGAGAATTTACCCCTTGATAGTTTAATTGTTTCTTTCCAATATGTACATATATTATTTTATAATTTGTCCAAGTACCCACAGTACCCAGTTCATCTCATGTCTTTTTTTGTGGAAAAGTTCCTCTCTTGTCAACCAACCACATGTTGTCTTTAATCATGCAAAGCTTATCACAAAATATATTAATGACCCTCAACAAATATATGCAAGTTGGTTTATATACATTTTTCACGAAGCTTCCATTAAATTTAGAATATTATTTTTCACAATTAATGTTTATTTATTCTTTCGTAACAGTGGTCCAACTGATGCAAACTTGGAAGAGCTTCTGCCAGAAGGGTTCTTAGATAGAATCAATGAAAGAGGAATGGTGTGGCCCACTTGGGCCCCGCAAATCGACATTCTGTCGCACCAAGCAATTGGAGGATTAGTGACACACTGTGGCTGGAACTCAATCTTAGAGAGTCTCTGGTTCGGTGTGCCGATGATCCCGTGGCCTTTGTACGCAGAGCAACACCTGAATGCATTTCAATTGGTCAACGAGATGCATGTTGCGGTTGCTCTAGAGTTTGATAGAAAGAACAAGGGATTCGTGACTGCAACGGAGCTTGAACGAGCAATCAAGCGGTTGATGGAAGCGGGCTCTGAGGAAGGGAGGAGAGCCCGGGAACGAGTAGAGGTGATGAAATTGGCGTGTAGAAAGGCAGTGCAGAGAGGTGTGTCGTATGTTCACTTGCAAAAACTTGCCGGGGAGTTAGGAAAGGTATAATATGTGCGGCCAGCCCTTTCGAACTGTATAAGTTATCCGTCGAGTTGATCAGTCGAGTCGTTGAGCTCAAACTAAATCATGTTGCATGCCGTGTTGTGTTATATCATGTCATAAAACATGTCTTTCAATTGTGGCATTATATTGAATTAATTTCTTTCTCAATTCTCATGGAGTCTTTGCAATTAATGTATTAGCAAATGTTGTTGACTAAATTATTGTTCCAGAAATTGTTGACAAGATCAGATATAAATATCTTTTATACAACTAATATTGTAAAAGTTATAATTTTGGCAAGTTATTTATTATTCTTTTTCTTTCTTTCTTTTTAATGAGAAGAGATGATCTCTAAGAAAAGAGTACGTGCATATTTTATTTCAATTTTAAATTGTAGATGATAATTTCATATATAGAAAGATTTCTTTTAATAAAATAAAATTGCTTTCAAAATCCCATCTCTACAATAAATATTAATTCAGTTGCTCATTTATTTCAATTATGATGTCTGTACTCAACCCAATTTAGCCCATTGCACTTGTCCACAGCCCAATTAACTACAACTAAAGAAATAAGAAGCCAGCCCAGCCCACTACACTTGAACCAGTCCGCTAAGTGAATTTTCCGTGTTTCTAGGTTGATCTCGTGGCACAGAAAATTTCTTCACATTTGATCGATCTTATCTAACACACCCATTGTAACAGAAGCACTGCGGACATGAAATACACTGGTAATGTAGACAGTACCGTGTCCGTGTTGATCAGCAGTACGTATTGTACCCGCCATAGTAAGAATTAAGAACTTGGGTAACTATCCCGCAAGGCGCTTGCTGATCCTCTGGATTAAATTCACGAAGGCTGACTTTGGTAACTTTGAATCAGATAGTGGCAAACTTACATGTTTTGTTGGGAAGGTTCCCGCCTTACACTCCATGACCTTGATCTACGATGTATAGAGCAAGTCTGCTTCTGTTGTGGCTACTGTAAACTTTCCATATCTTTAATTATATCAGGCTTATACCCAATGCCAGACAGGCCAAGATATTGAGAACAGAAGTAGGTTCGATGTCCATCGGATATTTTTATTTTTGAGTCTAATGAGCTCCAAGACCATCCGATCCACTTTCACATCTGTACGCACGAAAATTGAAGCAGATGCGGAAGCGCACAAATCTTAAAACAGATCAAATGGTAATTAAGCCCATATATCGAACCAAAGTACGTCCGATAGACATGGGACCTACTCTCATTCTTCCAGGATATTTGTTTGTGGGATCCTGCTGGGTCCCACCATTCCTTTTTCCTTGGTTTTTTCCATGAACCCCTTTGATAGAAAAAAATGATTGTTTGGGATGGTCTAAGAGGAACTGTTATTTTGATCTCAACCGTTGATATTTGTTGAATGTGCATGGAAAATTTTTCTTCTTTGTGATTCGTACATAGCAAAAAAAAAAAATTAGTTGGAATCGGAATAACAAATTTTTCTTGGGATTATTCCCAAGAAATAACAGCAGATTTTTTTCCGATAGGGAAACAGAAGCTGCTCCAAAGTGTGCGTCGGTTAGAAGAACCCACAAAAACTGATTTCACCGGCTGTTCATCCAGCCACTTGAACCATACATGCTTCTTGGATCCATTATCGTCTAACATGATAACAGGCCCCCCTGGAAAAACTTCTATCAGACCCGTTGCCAGGGCTTCCATTGCCTTTGACTCAAGATCTGCACTAGAATTGACGATTATGCCCTCTGTCTCGATCTGTGTACCGCTAGGCACAGTGAACAAACCAGCCAAAAGAGCGAAGTTTGGAGCTCATGTAGGGTTTTGGTATCAAGAGTGCCGGTACAGGTGCGATACCGGGGATGCATAGCTCCTCCTCAGTCTACCGAAAATCTTTATATCTCATTACCAGACTGTTTCTGTTTGTGAATGTAACAGAGGAGTGCTTGAGAGAGAGAGAGAAAATCTCCTTTGTCTTATACTCTGTACATTGTACATTGATACAATGATATGAGAAATATAAAACTAAATAAATGGAATATAATATTTATATATCTAATGAGTATGAAATAGTTTTTATCCATATTCATATCCGTTTAGCTAACGAAAAAAAGGCCTTACTCATACACATACCTAATAAGCTAACGAAAAAAAAACCTTACCCATACCTGTCTTATCAGATACGATACGAGTAGGATAAATGGGTAAATCATTTTCATTGACACCCCTAGAGCCACTACAGCACTACTTATGTACGATTTGGAAAGTTAACCATTTTATCCATATTAATTAATTGTCAAATAATTCACCATATCAATTAACAACAAAAAAATAATTCCTTTCGTAATTTTTTTTTTCAAATACACCAACATATATAGTCAACTAAAAGCTATGTTTTTGATTTTTACAATGTAAAATTACTTTAGTTAAAATCCTTTATACCAACTAGAAAAAAATGGCCGGTATCAATTTTATTCTCAACCGCTCATTTTTTGGGCAGTCCAATTTTTTTTTTAGAAAATGTTATTATTTATTTATTTTTTATATTTTTTGAAAATAGATAGAATAATATATAATTTAATTTATTAGAAAAACTACAACAAATATATTTTTCAGGCCTTAAGAAAAATAAAAATATTTTTTTGTGTGTTATTAGAAAAAAAATAAAAATGCTTTAAATCACAATTATTGATCTCGGTTCAAAAGTTACTTCTAGGTGAATACAAAATATATTGTGATCCTTTTAGTACATTTAAATAAATAAAGGGAAGGACCCTCAACATCGGTAAGGCTATATAGGGAAGGCACGGGTAGAGTTGATTGCATTCTTAAAAATAAACATAAGAGTGTTCGCGTGGACAGCGTAGAAATGTCGGGCATCTCTCGGTCGATTGTCGATCATAAGCTACATGTAAATTCCGGTGTCAAGGTAGTCAGAATGTACGGATCACAGTATTTTAGTCTTATCAGAACCGGACCAGACCGGTCGGTTGAATCAGAAAAAACTGGAATCGGCCACCTCTCCAGTTTGGTTCTCATAAGAGATCGTTCATGTTATAAGACCGGTGATAACTGGTTCAATTGGCCGAGTTTGTATTATAAAATTGTTGAACCAGTCGCATGAGAAACCGATTCAAAACAGAATACGGAAGCGCTCCATCTCTCATTTAACCCCATGTGATCCGCTAGTTTTTTTATATTTTCAATATAGTCCTAGACTCCTAGTCCACAAAGTTTCTTTACAAACTCACTTAGGGCTCATGTACACCCGATCTAAACATAGTAAAGTGATCATATTCCTCAGAAAATCAAAAGAAAAATCGAAAAAAACGGAGAAGAGGCAGAGATAAATGGAAGGAAGAGGAATTGACCTTGACATGCATTTTCTTTTGCTCGATGGAAAAAGAGAGCAAAGAGAATTCAGCTGTGATATCAAATTATGGCCTAACTAGTTGCTGTATATAGGCTGTCCGATCATGGCCCTGTTGGCTGTGGAAGGAAAGCCCGCGAACTTCTTGGCCTTGACTTGGTCAAGCATGCAGTCTAGGACACCAGGTCTTGAATTTTTATTTGAAAGGCTCATATTTGATTTACATTTAATTAATAGTGAATCTTCTAAACTTGTTTGATAAAATGTTCAAACCAAATTTTATTTTTATTTTTTATGGGATAGTAGTACAATGAGTACAAATGTTGTGAGGCTAAATTTTTTTATTTTGATACTGATATGGACTGTTTTGAGGAGAATGAAGATAGAATGTTGATAAGGTATCTTGAGATGCTAAACTGGAACCAAAAATTCTATAATTAAGCTGTGCTTTCACAAAATTGCACTAATGGTCTATTTTAGTATTTTCAATTGGTTGAGCATTGACTAAGATGTATCTGCATAATACTTTCCTCAACCCAATATCTCTTCAGGGAGTGTGAGGTGATGCAATAGATGCCTCACTTTGCACTCTTGCTTCAATCTGTTGTATTGAAAGAGATTGGAAGAGCTGTTATAATTGTAATTTGTACCATGGTAGTAATGCCCCTTAATGTTATTCTTCAGTGCATATATGTGTTACTTAATCCATATTTGATCAACTGATTAATTTTGAAAATAAATAAATTTGTGATCCTCTGGTTGAGTTCTTGTTTGCCTGTGTAGAAAACAAAAGAACTCATGTACAAATATAATTATTTTGATATATAACTTTGATAAGTGATTAATATAACTATTTTAAAAAATCAGCAATTGAACCGATTGAACTACCAATCCGACCAATGAACTTTTGAACCAAAACTTTAGTGGTTTGATGTGCGGTTTCGTTCTGATAGCATTGCAATATTCAATACGAAAAATAAATAAATCACAACATTTTCTAAAAAATAAAAAAATTATGGACCGGCCCAAAAATAGCCGGTGGAAATAAAATTGAAACGGGTCATTTTTTAGTTAGTCTGGATATTTTTATAATTTAACTGGGTGTATTTATTATTTCATATTTATATTTAATGTTGGATGATAGTAATAAAAATCTCGGCTTGTGGTGCATGTCTGTGGGTTATAATAGTATTTCCTCCACCAATAAAATATTTATTATTATCTCAAGATCAATGATATACTAGCACACTGCACGAATACCATATTATATATATTTAGAATAAGTTATTCTAAACGTTAAAATATAAACCCACACTAAAAAAGCAAGTTGGTCACATAAAAAATGAATAAGATTTGGTCCAAAGACAAGACCGGACACCGACTAAAGTCTCTAAAAATCGTACAATTAAAATTTAAACAGTCAATTTGAATTGCTCAACATGATTTTCATATTAAAATGTGCTTAGATACCAAATTTTATATTTTTTTGAAAATTGTTTCAATGGTCCAAAAAATAGTGATTTTATATGTATCTAAAAAATAGTAAAAACATTCCAAAAAATATTGGTATCCGAGAACATTTTAATATGATTTACGTTGAGTGGTTCGGTTAGACTGTTCGGACTTTAATCGTACGATATTTAGAGACTTTGGAAAGTATCCGGTCCAAAGCCATTACACCAAACCTTACCCCACTTAAAAATATAATAATCACATCGGCGACCGCACGTGTCAACGAGATTAATAATCTGTCGGCGACCCCACATGTCAACTTCAATGATTATCATAGATAAAAGAACTCAGCCTACGGGCAGTTAAGAAGCAAAACAAAAAAAAAAAAAAGAAAAAAAAAGAAAAGAAAAGAAAAAGAAAATAGATAAGAGAACTCATATCACCTAATTCTTCAAATGCAATAAATTTGACTCCTTATTGAATTACAACACAACACAAACCCAACACAAAACAATTAATAGAAGCTCTTATGGCTGACATGAACAAATCTTGTGTGTACTTCCTTCCTATCTATTCACAAGGCCATCTCATCTCCATGGTAGAGGCAGCCAAGAATCTCTTGCAATGTAACTCAACTTCTAGCCACTCATTTTCCATTCACTTCCTTCTTACCCAACCAAACAACCCAGAAATTGCCTCACCCGTTTGCCATTCTTACCTTAAATCCATCCAAGCACAGAACCTTCAAATTCACTTCCATCCACTCCCTTTTGTCGAACCGCCGCAACAATTTGATGGCGCCGAGGATTTCATCACTTTATACATGCGAAAGTACTTGCCGCATATCAAGGACGCCCTGTTGGCCTCCCCTTTGCCTATTTCAGGCCTTATTGTCGACATGTTTGCAACCGATGCCATAGATGTTGCCAAGGAACTTGATATACCAACCTACATATACTTTACATCCACCGCAACTTTCCTCTCTCTCATGCTTCATCTCTCTAGTCCACAAAGCAAATATGATCAAGTAGATTTTTCGGAGGTGGAGGAGGAGATATGTGTCCCCGGCCTCGCACCCATACCAACAATCTCTATGCCGGACCCTCTTATGGACATGAAATCGGCATCTTATAGAGCCTTCATTTACCACGCACACCACCACATGGAGGCCAAGGGCATAATAATCAATTCCAACGTTCACATCGAGATGAAAGCGGTCGAAGCCTTGGCTCATGGTATTGTAACTAAGCTTACACCAGGCAGGATGTTTCCAGAAATATACCCGATTGGACCAGTTATCTCCTTTGGCGAAAACAACGGGCAAAAGCATGAATGTTTTTCGTGGCTCGACAAGCAACCGGTGAAATCTGTCATCTTTTTGTGTTTTGGAAGCTTGGGAGCTTTTGAGGAGTCACAGGTCCGGCAGATCGCAACCGGGCTTGAACTAAGCGGGCATCGCTTCTTGTGGGTTTTGCGCATGCCTCGCAAAGAGTTCCTGAGGTAATTATCATAATTGGTTTCTGAATTGCATCTCATAAAAGAAAATAAAATTGAAAATTCACATATATGTATCACAAGGGTGAATTTTAATTTTGCACCTATTTATTTCGGTGCTCGCAATTTGGTTAGATCACTTGACCAATATGAAAGATTTCATGTTTCTTCATATTATCCATTTTTTTGTTTTTGTTTGAGAGCATACCACTTGATAGTTTAATTGTTTCTTCCCGATATGTACATATATTATTTTATAATTTGTCAAAGTACCCAGTACCCACAGTACCCAGTTCCTCTCGTCTTTTTTTTTTTGAGGAAAAGTCTTCTCTCTTTTCAACCAACCACCAGCTGTCTTTATTAAAGTAATTATCATGCAGAACCTTATCACAAAATATATTAATGACCCTCAACAGATATATGCAAGTTGGTTTATATATATTTTTCACGAAGCTTCCATTAAATTTAGAATATTATTTTTCACAATGTTTAATTTATTCTTTCGTAAGTGGTCCAACTGATGCAAACTTGGAAGAGCTTTTGCCAGAAGGGTTCTTAGAGAGAATCAATGAAAGGGGGATGGTGTGGCCCACATGGGCCCCGCAAATTGACATCCTGTCGCACATAGCAATTGGAGGATTCGTGACACACTGTGGCTGGAACTCAATCTTAGAGAGCCTCTGGTTCGGTGTGCCGATGATCCCGTGGCCTTTGTATGCAGAACAACACCTGAATGCGTTTCAATTGGTCAACGAGATGCATGTTACGGTTGCTCTAGAGTTTGATAGAAAGAACAAGGGATTCGTGACTGCAACGGAGCTCGAACGAGCAATCAAGGTGTTGATGGATGCGGGCTCCGAAGAAGGGAGGAAAGCCCGGAACCGAGTAGAGGAGTTGAAATTGGCGTGTAGAAAGGCGGTGCAGAGAGAAGGTGTGTCGTATATTCACATGCAAAAACTCGCCGGGGAGTTAGAAAAGGGAGAATATGTGCAGCCAGTCCTTTCGAGCTGTATAAGTTATCCGTCAAGTTGATCAGTTGAGTCGTTGAGCTCAAATTAAGCCATGTTGCATGCCGTGTTGTTGTCTCATGTCATAAAATAATAAAACATGTCTTTCAATTGTTGCATTATATTGAATTAAGTTCTTTCTCAATTCTCATGGAGTGTTTGTAATTAATTTAGGAATATTATACGTACTGATTAATTAATTAATTAATTGCATGTAGCGTGATTTAACAACTGAAGACAAATACAGCAAATGTTGTTGACTAAAAAATTGTTCAAGAAATTGTTGACAGGACCAGATATAAATACCTTTTTTATAACTAATATTGTAAAAGTTAGAATTTGAATTTTGGCAAGTTATTGATTATTCTTTTTCTTTCTTTCTTTTTAATGAGAAGGGATGATCTCTAAGAAAAGAGTAAGAGCATATTTTATTTCAATTTTAAATTCTAGATGATAATTTCATATATAGAAAGATTTCCTTTAATAAAATTGCTTTCAAAATACCATCTCTACAATAAATATTAATTCCGTTGCTCATTTATTTCAATTAAGATGTCTGTAGTTAACCCAATTTAGCCCATTACACTTGTCCACAGTCCAATTAACTACACAACTAAAGAAGTAAGAAAAAAAAAATAGAAGCCAGCCCACACACACACACACACACACACACACACACTATCCATCATGAGGAGGAAATTTTATGGTTTCTTAAAGAAAATTAAAATTAGAAAAACTCAAATGTCATTGTTAGAAATGAGCAATTGGAAGAGTTTTTATGTAAAAATTTCAAATGTTTTTATTGAGGTAAAAAATAAATTAATCAAATATTTCAATTTTTAATTTTAAAAAGAGATATCTCAGTCGAATTTCAAACATTAATTTAACCTCTCTCACAGATTATGCTCTCCGTATTTGACATCTAAAATTCGTGTGTGTGTGTATATATAATTTAGAGTTCGACATCAAGAGAAATATTCATTTAGGACCCTTAAAACGGATATTAATTAAATAATTGTGACCTTTCATGCAAAAAACATTAATTGAATTATCACCAGGTGAAAGAATATTGATTTTCAACATAAAATAAAGTTAGTTTGATATTTAAAAAAGTATTCTAAAAATATAAACATAAAATAAATGGTAAAAAATTGTTGAGGTGAATCTTCATATACAGTGTTTGCAGTAGATAAGACGAGAGTCAGAAAATTGTTAAAGCGCTGAATTAGAATTCCTTGAAAAACCAGTTTCTCTGGTTATGCAAATACTCTTTTTTATCTAATGAAATTGCAGATGATCATGTAGTTAATTAATGTCGTGGGATGGTATATCAACATCGTTCAATGATAATTTGACAATTTAGATTTATTTGGCTTGTCCAAATTAATGTTGCATTTTATACATGACATAACCGACAATGACAGCGCTTAGTTTGGTACTATTTTATTATGTACGTAGAAATTAAGTAAATCATTTTCTTACACTGTCACAACGTAACAGCAATACATTATTTTATTCTGTAAATGATTATTTAATTTTAAGTTGCTAACTTGATTGTTTTTTTTCAAGGAAATTGTTGCCCAATGAATGCTATGGATTGTGGGTTTAATTATATCTCAATTTTCTTGTAAATATAACATGGTGTCCAGTGTGCTGGTATCATTGATCGATATTCAGATAATAATAAATAGTGATGCATCTACATTTATTCTAATTATGTTCTAACCCAACTGTGTAATGAAATTTCAATTTTATTTTAATTGTTATAAAGAGCGCAAATATATGCTCATGTGGATAATTTATGAACGTTGGTTTTTTTCAATTAATTGATTCATATAAAATGAAAATAAAAAAGTGATAATTTTGTATGTATATGTAAAATAAATAAAATAAATAAAATAAATTAATCTTCAGGTTATACTGGAGACATGACAGAGACACAACAATATAAGTTATATAAGTTTTAGGATATTTGTTACTAGAAAATTAAAATTGAAGACATGACAGAGACACAACAGATATTGCATGGTATTTGAGCTGTCATCAATGTATAAATAGTTTTGAAATAAAAAAATTATAAGGATCGGATCGAATTTTATTTTGCTTTTTACAAAATTTTTATATCCACACTTTTTTGGGAAGTTAATCAAAACACTAGTATATATTTATATTAAATCAAGATCTACAACTGTTCACTGGATGCCATACCAAATCTTATGCAACTCATACATCTCTCTATCATCTGGCAAAGTGCTAGCAACACTTTCTCTCTCCCTACATCTCTTCACCCAAGCCATCAATTTGGGGCACTCAGCCCCAATTAGGAAATTGCCATGCTTTTCATAACCATTGAACATGCTTGAAAAGGGAATCAACATAATATCTAGAAAATTAAATTGATCTCCTCCAAAGTACTTGTTGTCATCTAAAACTTGTTCAAGTTGCTTCAAGTTTGCAATGAGCTCTCCCTTTGATTCTTCCTTCTCATCTCCTTTGCTCTTTAAGAACTTTGTTTGCGTGCTAAATAGCTGCATCATTGAATCATATTTTATTTTGACATAAATATATATTTCTCTGATATATATATAAAGGTAAATTGGCCTTGATTAGAATTGTAGACGAACTCAGAATCATGTGATTTGTTAGGAAAAGAGGGAATTAGAAATATTTATTTTTGTAAGTTAACACTTACCAATGAAATACTAGTTATAATTAATTGGTACAAACCAATAGGACAAGATATAATTGTCATCTCAAAACCCCACAAAAATAATTAATGTAACCAATTGCACATAATATAAAAATAGAGGCATGGCTCCTATTCTTTCTTCAAAAAAAAAAAAATTCAATAACTAATGATAAATCTAACTCAAGGATAAGAAATGCACAACATATTTACCATTTTGTCTTTGTAGTCTGCCCAAAATCTAGCTTTGGCTCTGTCCAAAGGATCAGCTGGTAACAAAGCAGGTCCCTCTTTCCATGCCTCATCTATGTACTCTACTATGTTGATTGAACCAATCACCGGCTTGCCGTGATGGATAAGGATTGGTATTGACTGGTACACCGGGTTCATCTCCGATACCAGTTTGCTGCGCTTTTTAACCTGCAAGTCTTCTTCCTGGAACTCAAATTGCACTCCTTTCTCTCTGAGTGCAATTCTCACCCTCATTCCAAAACCATTTGCCCAGAAATCAACACAAACTACCTCTTGTGACATGATTAATTAATTATGTGATGATGAAGAGAAACAAGAGTTTAATTGGGATATTGAATTGGGGAGTATTTTGGAGTAGGGGACAGAGAATTTATACTGACAGGGAGACATTGAATTTGATCATTGATGACGCTAAAACAAAGTTTGAATATTTTATTTTAGTTTAGTCAGTCATGATTTTGGATTCAAATTTTGAATTCCTTTTTAGACAGTATCTTTTGACTTGGAGAAAAAAAGAGGAAGTGACGTCATTCCTTCCAACAGCTCCTGAAATCTTGTTTCTCTGTAACTTGGTTTGCTACTACTTCACAAGCAAGAGGTTGGAAAGTGATATATATAGGACTTTGACCAACTCTAATCTAATGTAGAGGTTAGTCTTTATATAATTTAATTATTCATAGCTAAATTTAACTTAACTAGTTGTTGCATAATGTTGTTCTGGAACAAAAATTCTTTCATTATATATATATTTTGATCCCATTCTACTTCTTTTAGTTTGAGTAATTTGACTTACTTGTAGTTTGCCTGCATGCTCTCATCAGGTTAAACTAAAGAGTAGGAAGGATATAATTTTTTTTTACCTTAATCAAAATCTAAATTAAGTATATGGATTATCCAGCATTAATTGTAGAGGTAATGATACCAGTGCATCATAATTTGAATATTAGAGAAATTGTCAAAATCTTTCGTTCGAGATCAGAAAATAAATTTCTTCTGAAATCTTTTGTCCCTCCTTTCTCGAATGCCTTCCTAAATTTCCCTGCATTACAACCTTCCATCAGACATCAGACGGCTCTCTCGAGTTCACCAGCTGTCACAAAACCAGTCTTCTTTACATCCAGAATGACAAATCGAAGAAGAAAACCTTGAAGATAACGAACGAGGGGTGGAAGCAACATAAAAACACTCTTAAGACGGACTTGATGAATAAAGGGAGGAGTCCGGTCGGGTACTATGAAAAGATGACCCAAGAGATCTGGGACGAATACGTTGCTATGAAGCAAACACCTGAGTTCAGGGTAAATAAAATTATAAATTTTTAACAATTTTTTTCTCGATCGGTTATTATATTTGAATTAATTGGTGATTTGCTTTCATTCTTGAAGGAAAAAAGTGAAAGGGACAGGAGGACTGTTGCCATGAACAAGTACCCACACCATTTAGAGTCAGGCAGGTACGAGGGTAAGTCGAAAGAATGGAAGACAGTACTAGAGTCAAACAAAGATTCCTGACTCACCCGTGGTAAAGATCACCAATCCCCGGGGCAAGGATTGGTTCATGGCAAGGTCTGAGGTTATTGTTGACGGGAAGATCCGACTGCCTCAAGAGTTGTAGCCCGTGGCTCAGAAAATGGAAAGACATTCTTGTTATAACCTTGCGTCATTCAAACAAAATTATAATTGGTTCAATTTAATTAGTCTTCTGTTATATTCAATTTTTTTAGTAATAGTTGCAGGTGGAGGAGGAGGTCACTTCGGGTGTCCGGACTATCTCGAGGGAGAATGACTTGTTGACTCAAACGCTCGAGAATTCGGAGCACCCAGGTCGGGTAAGGGGTGTAGGGGTCTAAAGGGCTTTTAAGGATGTTTTCCATGCAAAAAAACCCAAGCGAAAATCGCGCTCCAAAGCCACCGATGAAGAGAGAGTTGCGCGGCTCCGCCAGGAACTCCAAGAAGAGTATGACGCGAAGCTGGCGTAGATGGAATTGAGGATTGTAAGCCACGTGGCATCTTATTTTACACACCCATCCGAGCACGCACCCCCATTTCGCCGGAAATTTGGTGCAGCAGTCAAGCATCCGGAACTTGGGAGGACGAGTTTGATAATCTGAAGGTAATACCTACTTATTCGTAATCTAAAGGCAATTAATGTTGGTTCATAAGTTTGTTATGAAATATTTAATCTTAAAATGACTGCTTCATAATAATTGTAGGTGTCCACCGCATGCGACTTGATCTTTTGGAGCAGTACGGTGCCTATTACCGTCGCCAAGGGTCTTGTACTTCCAAGAGCTGCTACTGTGCATAATGCTCAGCTCGGGCATGGCAATGCATGCGTGTAGGTCGACTTTGTCGTGCCAGAATGGATCAAGAAACCTCTTCCTGTTCCGACCGAGGAAATGCACATTCTGGATGATACCCATCAATCATTTATCCAATGGCCCAAGAATCAGATTATTTTAGATCATGTAATATCTAAATTATCAATATCTCTTGTTACATTAAAAATCACTCTTTTTAAATACTTGAAAATTTTAAAATTTGATGCATGCATAGGAGGTCCATTTGTCACCGGTACGGGGGAGACAGTGGGATGGTCGGCGCGATCGATGCCCTAGGTGAGACTGATGCACTCGTCTAGGCTGAGGCCCTAGGTGAGACTGATTGAAGCACATGTCCCTTAACGAATCAAGAAATTCTAGGTACCAAATAAATTAGAATTTATAAATTTACACTATTTAAATAATTAAATAAGTGAACGCTTTCAGATTTGACGGGACAGAAATCTCTCCTGCTTCTCATTAGACGGAACATCTTCTTTTTCCCAATTCAATCTCCTCCTTTGCGTCTTTTGCTTATTAAATGGAAAATTTTGAGTTTAATTTATCATTTAATTCTATTCTCAGGCCAATGGTGCGATATCTTATTCAGTTAAAGCCAAACAAAAGTATAGTAGGAGAACAACTCTACTAAATGGATGTAGTTAACATATATTATAATAATACAAAGACACTAATTAGACAATAACTTACACAGAACCAGTTTGTATAGAGGCAACAAATCAAATAAGGGCAACACGGAGTAGCATATGGACTAGCTACCATATTGTACAGATTTTGGTATAGTCTTTACATACATATATATATATATAGACACACACACACACATATATGCTAGTGAACAGTCATTTTGTTGTCCATGATACTTGGATACTTTTCATACGTAGATTACCTTTTTGTTCAAAATGAGTGGGAAGTTATCTTTTTGTTAATATTGTAAAAAGGACTGTAAACTAATATTGTTTTCTATTTAAAGACTATAATGTAGTATGGCAGTGTTTAGCATTGGTATTTACCATAACCTGATGCAAATTTGTGCCTTGTGACATCTAGTCGCGGGTGTACTGTTATTGATCACTTGACATAGGTGTTACGGCAAGTTGTCAGTTTATTTTAGTTGTGACAAAATTCATATTGAGCAGTTCGGATCGATTGTTCAAAATTTAATTGTATGATTTTTAGAGACTTTAGATGGTGTCCGGTCCAAAACCATTTCACCAAATCTTATTCCGATGCCAAAACTGTAGTTAGGCCCTCCCTTAAGCTCAAAAGAAGGAAAAGAGGAAATTTGTAAGGGACGATCTTGATATAAACTATTTCATAATTTTCGAAACAAACCAACTTGCTGTTAAATAAAAAAAAAAAAAAAAAAAAAAAAAAAAAAAAAAAATTGAAACATAAGTCTTAAAATTTTAATTTTCCTAACCAACGGTTTTTGTATACCTATTACATCTAATTCCCTTTAATTTAATGCAAATGCATTACCAATTTTATCATTACATTAGCGCTTGTGTCAATGCAAGTGATATTCTGTATCGTGTGAACTCTAGAGCTTACTTCAATTGAGTGGTAATTCTTTCATTACACTTTCTCCAAAAAAATCTCTCTTTGCCCCAAAATTTTGAAATAACAAATATTAAGAACATGTACATCAGTATAATGAAAAAAATAAATAAAAACTTTTGTTGAGCTGACAGCTTCAAATAAACAGAAAATTGTAGAATTTTTTTTTTGTGAAATAAATACTTTTATTGTGGTAATTGCCATGGTCAAACTTATGTTTTGTTGAATTGAAACGGGTAACAAATCCTTTAGTGAGCTGACGAACACCCAAGTTCTATTCATAAATTTAGTTAATTTATCGAATGCATCGTTTGGTACTGAAATCATTTTTATAGAACGATTTTCCCATCATTCTTAGTTGATAGTTTTTCTTCTTCGTCTTCAAAACATTTATTCTTAAATAAATTGGGGTAGAATATATTTTTTTTAACCGCTGACTAACCAAACCTGTCACGAAAACCCTCCTTTTTCTTGGCTTTAAAGAAGCTGTGTAGAAATTACACATGCGGAGTTTACGGTCCATCATTCTTAGTTGGCTTCATTTTTTTAATGTTTTGTTTCCTTTTGTCTTGACATATTCCTAATTGCATGGATACAACCAAATGTACCATTTTTTTAATTTTTTTTTTCTATTGATCTCGTATTTTATAATTGATATTATACATTATCTCAATCGTAAAGATGAAAGTGACAATTGAGGTGTATAACCTACATTTTTCATCATTCTTAGCTATCAGATTTATTTCGTTATTTTTTTTAATGTTTTGTTTCCTTTTGTTCTGAGGTGATCCTAATTGCGTGGATCCAAGTACAAATCTTTTAATTTTTTTGTTTTTAAATTGACCTCGCA
The DNA here is from genome assembly GCA_024447655.1 of Carex scoparia. NCBI lineage: Eukaryota > Viridiplantae > Streptophyta > Magnoliopsida > Poales > Cyperaceae > Carex > Carex scoparia. The sequence continues at coordinate 9,361,884 of JAJHPE010000004.1, read as the reverse complement.
TTTGATAATTTATTATACATTATCTCAAAAACGAATAAGAAAATGGCAAGTAAATATTGTATTATTTTCCTCTCATTAATTAAAGTTTACGACTTGATTGAACAAAATATCTTAAGCGCTGAGTTCTTGGGATATTTGTACCTTTTATAGGGAAATTTTGCAAGGAGGACCACTTTTGTAAATTTTGAAAACATTATTTTAATTTGCCCATGAATAATCCATTTAAATTAGAGAAAAAAAAATTGCTTGTAGATCATTTCTACAGTTCTTCTCAGTGGCTCATCTATTTATAAAAGAGATGTTCCCCATCTCTGGTTCTTTAAGGAAAAAACTATTTTTTGGTAAATTAGCATCTGTTTTTGTTTCTTTGGTCAAGGAGTCGAGAAGATGGAATGCTTCCAGGAAACTGAACTGTGATACTCACCTATGTATGAATACAATATATAACGCAAGCAAGGAAAACACCCAGGGTCTTCTTCACATATTTCAAAAGAAGAAATAAACACGGATAATGTTCAAATAAATAGACCAGTACAAATCATGTGTATATATGTAACTCAAATCAAGCTTCAGTTTCACACACACAAACACACACATATTATTGCTCACTCTTTGCTGAAATTAAGACATAATATATAACTCAATAATAACGATTGAGATACAAATAATTTCCTTGAATAACGATTGAGATACAAATAATTTTCAAGGAAAGAGCTCATAGACTGAGAAAATACCCACAGTGTGTACTTTGTAATTAACAAAACCTGCTGCTCGGAAAACATTGTACCACTCCTCCCTGCTGCGTTCCATCGTTCCAAAGCCTATCATCATGCACATATCCAAGGAGAGAATTGTCTCGATTGCCATCCGGTCTTGTGTCTCCATGTCTATAGTGACTTCGACTATGATAACCTTACTGCCAGCTTTAATGGGTGAAATCGCCTCCCGACATCTCTCCAGAATTTTAATACAATCATCATCAGACCAATTATGAAGAACTTGCTGTTCAAATAAGATATTGCAAATATTTAAAAAAAAAATCCATACAGTATTTTTAATTAGAATGTTCACTAGGTGTAACCAGTACATATAATCTCATAAGAGCTAACCTTCAGCATTACTGCATCAGCTGCTGGTATTTTCTCGAACATGCTGCCCTCCATGGCATCGAATAAATCACTTTTCATCTGATTGGATATGACTTGCGGGAGATCAAACACTGTGCACCTCAATTCAGGAAATGTTTCCGCAATAACTTTTACACAAGTTCCTGTGCCGCCTCCTACATCCACGATACTCTTCAGCCCCTCGAATAGTTGAGGACATGAGGCGACCACATCTTTCATCGACTTTCTACTCCGGCTTGCCATTGCCTCATTGAGTAAGTTACCTAATTACACATGGACATCAAATTAGTTTAGTCTGCACCAAATGGCAAACTTTAACCAACAAAATTGGAAAAAAAAAATGATAAAACAATCAACACACATTATATTTGTACTAGTATTGTGCCCATGCATTGCAACAGGGTCATATTATAATATTGAACATTAAGGTTGAACAGAGAAGCAAATAATAAATAATAATAAAAGAAACAACAACAAAAGACTAATCTAGTTCATCAACATTCTTTGCAAAGAAAATGAAAAATGCCTTCGTCAATTGTTGCATTAAAATATAATTAATTAAATTTGGAAATCTGCCAGGAAATAAATCAATAATATGTCTTTTTTGTTCCCTTTCAAAAATGAATAAGAGGTAGGCAATTCGGAAATGAGATATGCTATCTGCAAAAAACGGAACTAAATTCACTATGCGCCAATCAAAACTGGAGAAATACAGTAAAACAAATTTAATGTTGATTCTATTTCCTCAATTATTGGCATTACGTGTGGCAATATGTGTGGCGAGTACATCTCTAACTAAAATTTAGACTTCTACACGTAAAAACGATGCATTCAATCAAAAGAAGACATGTAATTTGATTGTAGGGCTGATAATCAATCTGAAAATTAATCTGTTAATCATAGTAAGCAGACCAAGACATCTACGTACTTAATATAAGAATGGAGATAGAGAGAGAGAACATGTTGAGCACTTCAAATTGATTATTTGAACTTTGAAATCACAAAAATCAATGTTGGTATTAGTAAGTGCTCTATACCAACGTTGGTATATTAGTCAACATGTCTCTCTGTCTCTCTCTCTCTCTCTCTCTATATATATATATATAAAGAGAAACAAATGTGCTACCATTTGAAATATGTTTCGAGATTATAGTTCACATTTTTTTGTAAAAACATTTAACAGTTTTTTAGATTTATTATTTTAAAATCACTATTTTAATATGGTAAAATAAATTTAAAAAAATGTGAAGTTAAACAGTAATATTTTAATATGGTTCAAGTCCAAAAAAATGTAAAATTTGGCGTCCAATCAAATCTAATGGCTTGAATCGATCATTTGGGCTTTGAAAATCGGAAAACTAATTGGTTGCACCATAGCTGTGAAACAAATATTTTGGTGTTAGCCAACCTCTGTATATATAGTGAAAATGTTGCTCAGCATTAAAAAAAAAAAAAAAAACTGAGGTTTGTGGCTATTATATGTGTTACCCAAATCTGGATTCTCCTTTGTTGACTCCCATACAGATTTGCCTTGAAATTTCATTTGATGAATAGTTCCCACACCACTGGACTTGAACCAGTTAGCCATTATGGACATTGTATGTACTATTTTGGGGTCTGTCTGGAAGTAGATATAAGCCCCCATGCCAGACCCCTTGGATAGCATTAGCTCAGAGACTGGAGTGAGCATGTAACCCTCCTCCGACTGTGCAAACACGCCTTGTTGGACAAGTAGTCGCATGACTTGGCCCAACATTGGTTCCTTCTCGGGTGCGATGGGAATAGCACGAGCGAGTTCCTTTAGAGGAATGGCTTGCCCGTCATATGCATGTATATGATCTGAAATTTTCAACTCGGCAGCGCATCTGAGTGTAAATGGTGTCATAATACTATGGCTTAGGTGTAGGAATGTTGAGAGCTCCATTTCTCCTTTTTCTTTGTTTTGGTCCTTTTATCTAGAAAAGAGTTTATTGAAATGATGTATTGTTGGTGTTAAGAACATGTGCTAATGATGTCCTTATATAACGGATGTATTCTTGTATTTGAAGTTTTCAACAAATTAGCACTATGAAAACTTTTAGAGAAGTCTCACTCTTGTTTGCAATAGAAAGGTTGGAATGTAATTTCTAATAATAAAAAAGAGAAAAAAGTTAATGCTTGTGACGTATCTTTACTAAGTATATCTGAAAGGTTTTCAAATTAAATAAGTAGACCTCTATCACAGCTATAGCAACTATATCCATTATGACCGTTATTTAATACATTTCCATTTATTATGTTTCAAAGATAAAAATCTAATGACCTGATACAATCAACTCAAAATTTGTAAATTTAATATGCAAACACATAACTCATGAAGTAGATCAATTTTAATTGTTTGAATTTGTTATTGGAAGTCAATTCGGTAGGTTTTATAGTTAAACTCACAAAGGGGCTTGGTGAGCTTAAGAACATCCTAGTTCTACTCATGGATAAACTACCTTTTCTACGTTTTTATTTCCAAGCATGACAAGAGCTCATTCCTTATACTCTTCGGAATTTCAAGTATTTTTAAAATATACACCTTTCTGTTGTGATGATGCACACACGTTTATGATGCTAATAACATTGATGTTTTTTTTGTCTATGGTACTAGGCATAACGGGATTGGTATGTATTGGGATAAATATTATTATTTTTAAAATTCAAATAGTCGAATATTTCAATATTAGTTACATGTGAAAATGTACTTCCAGACTAGATTTATATTTTTTAGAATATGTTTACTATTTTTCTATATAGGTATCAAACATCACTAGTTTTGAATGATCTACAATTGTTTGATCAAGTGATTTTTTTACCTATATAAAAAGGCTAAATTGTTCTAACAAATATAAAATTTGATAGAAGAAAACATTTTGATATGAATATCATGTTGAGTGGTTCAAATCAATTGTTCAGATTATGAAAGTAGCTACGTTGTTTCATTAATTCCATCACTGGTTCAAGATAATTCTTAAGATGTAGTTACTGGGGCCATATTTTTCCAATCAGAGTATCAAACTTTTATTTAGGTTAAATGAGTTCCTTAAAAATTTAATATGATTTTAGTTGAAAAGACAATAACTTGAGTAAATTTATGCGTTTTTGAAATTTAGATGGATAAATATGACATTACAAATTGTAGATAAAAAGAATACCTATTTCTGATATTTTTAAAAAGCATATCTGACGTCTCCCTAAAGAGAATTTTGAGGCAATACATAACTTTGAAAACAAAAAGTATCGTATGTTGACTTTCCTTTCTAGTAAATAAATAAATAAATTGGATTCGGTAATTGAGAGATAGACATAGTTCATAAGGTCAATATTATTTTAATTTGTTTATCGATTTTGAATATTAAAATAACTTAATGCCATTATAATGAATCATTATTAAATTCTTAATGTCAACTAAAATTAATAAAGATCGTCCAAGTTAACATACAGTCGACTCAGTTTGTATGCTTTAGATTAATGGACCACACAAAGAAAAAGTAAATGCATGCGTTTAGATAACTGACATTTGACACCAATTTTTTTTATTTTTTATGAACAATATGTAGAACATAAATAAATATTTGCATCCAAATATGCTTGTAAAATATATATAATCTATATATCAGGCATTTCTAATACATTATTTGAAAGAAAATTTTCAAAGTACTCGAGTGTCTCTATCAGAAGTGGTTGTAGTCAAAATTCGTCTCTTTGCTACTACTGGCCTCAAAGATATTTTTCAAAGTAAACGAGTGTCTCTATCAAGAGTGATTTTAGTTTAAAATTCATCTCTTTTTCGATGCTAAAAAAGTGATGGTCTACTAGTTCCAAAATACCAGTCCTTGAGAGAAGCATCGGATCAACGTACGTTGCTCAATCGTTAAATATATATAAGCCGGAGAAAATAATAATAGCATTGGATCAACATAATTTACCGATGGCGTGTTACAAATTAATGGTGTCGATCTTCTAACAACGGTGTTGTTGTAAGTGACTAAATAAGTTGAAAAAAATTCTATCGGTTGAGTCCTCAGGAACTGACAGGAGATGTACACTAATTTATTCTATCAGTTACTTTCAATCACCGATAGAAGATATTTACCTTATTATAGCATATTATATATTATCCTAACTGATAGAAATATTTCATCGGTTAACATAGTACCGACATAATTAAGCAACACAAATTTGTCAAATTTAGTCTCTTTTTCTCGAATTTGAAAGCAAAGATTAAATAAAAATGTACAATGCCTAAATTGATTGAAAAAATATGACATTTTTGCTCTAATTTTTTTTATCTAAATATGCAACTTTCTCCAAAACCTATTAAAATGACTCAAAATCACATTTGCGGTAAATAAATTGAAAAAATGATTATTTTGCATTCATTTGTTGCCATTTTTCAGAAGAAAATATAGTGATTTTCTCTATATGTTTGAATGTCGCTAATGAGTAAGAGAAAGAGGAAATGTGGTGAGAAATGGTGCATATTGAATTAATAGTAACAAGTGCTCAATGGTTAACCAAAGTCGTCCAGTCTCACCTACTTATTCAAGTAGCTAGGCCAGGATACTCTGAGATGATGTAAGGTACCCAGATATCATGGTGTAGGCTCGATGAACATCGATCAGATCTATTTTTGGATCCAATTAGCTCCAATGTTGTCCAATCCACATTATGATCTATGTACTCACAAATTAAAGCAGATATGCACTGATTTTAAAACAGAGTGCATGCATCTTAATATAAATCGCATGGCGATTGAGCCCATCGAACATCGGATCTACTCTAAATTCATATTGAGATATTACTAGGATATGTCTTACAGTGTACACAACAGTCATATATCCAACTTTCTATGCGATAAATATGTCTGGACGTGAGCCTTTCATATAATAGAAATATAGAGCAATTTTCTACAAGATTTATTTCGACCATACATATATTGGCTTAAAAAACACTAACCCATGCCTACTTCATTTTTTTAATTTTTGATGAGTTTTTTTATAGATTGTTTTTGTAATTAAGGACCGATGAAATTGATGAATTAAAGTTTAATGCTTTTATATATATATATATAAAAGATAGATAGAGAGAGAGGGGGGGGGGGGTCGCACGGTGTTGTGCTCACCAAGAGAGTTTGGTGAGCACAGCTTAATAAATTTATCGGATTTATTTTAATTGATGAATCCAAATTGTTGAAACCCATCTACTTCAAGAGTGATCCGTGCACATATGAAATATTGAAAATTTCGAATTCATTAATACAAAGTCAAGCGGAAGAAAAAATAATGATGAATAAATGCATAAAATAACTTATACCCATTTTCGGCTACTTTCCAGAGTATAGAAAGAAGAGAGTACATAAAACCAGAGTATAGAAGAGAGTAAATAAAAACGATGAAAATAAGAATGCTGAGAGAGACGAGCATGAAAATCTCTAAGGGATGCCATAGAGAGGGATGCTGTGACAAACTCTCTTATTAACAAAGCGGAGAGATCCGTACTAATGGATTCAGAAAGATGCATTGGTCTTCCAAAGAGTGCCATTCAGTGCTTGAGTAACAGAAGATATAGAGATAGGAGTGACCGCTACACCCAAAACAACATACAAAATTTTAATGCTTGACTTTGTACTAACTGAATTATAAATTTTCCAAATTTTGTATGAACAAGTATCACTCATGAAGTAGATGGATTTCAACAGTTTAAATTTGTCGTTTGAATCCAATCAGATAAATTTTTGGACTTCGTTGTTATTCCACCAGAAAACTTGTATGGTACTTCAATTCTATGATACAATTTTACTTAAAAAAATACTATGGGATCATGATACTTTATGAGAAATTGTACTTGTATTTAAAATGATATACCGGCACACATAGATATTTTTATATTTTTGATTCGTTTGTTAATTAATACGCCTTACATTGATGAATCAAATTAGAAAAGACGTGTTAATTTCCATGGCAATATAACAAATTAATTAATACAGCAATAGTGTTCCACAAATTTGACCAAAGACTTTTGAATGTAATTAATAAGAATAAGATGTTATGTTTTTTACCAAAGACTTAAATTGCTCAATTTTTCATAGTGAAATCTGACGACAGCCGCGACCATAATTTTTTATAAAGTTTATCAATTTACTACAATACTTTGAATATTGACAATTACAGATGAAACTACACGTTATTGAAGATTTGATTATTAAAAGATCCTGCAGGAAAGATTTGGTTGTTGATGTTCCATTCACTAAAACTCTCGTCGCTGATGCTTCTTGCACTACTACAAAAAGGTGCTTCCTACACTGCTGTTGTACACTGATTTTTTTTCTGTTTTAAATAAAACCGTGTACCAAATAAGATTTTTCCAATGATCAACGATATCTCTAAGAATTCTCCACGGATTTTTCATTAAAAAAACAGTATCGGAAAAAACCCGTGTTAGAATCACCCTTCCTACACGGATATTTAATTAAAAATCCGTGTAGGAATGTTAGAGAGCTACACGGATATTTATTTAAATATCCGTGTAGGAAGGGTGATTCTCACACGTTTTTAAATTAAATAGCCGTGTATATTTATCAAGAGAGCTACACGGATTTGTAGTTACAAATCCGTGTAGGAAAGGTCATTTAGGGTTTTATTGCTTCCTCCTGCACCATTTTGGTCACCCTCTCTCATAGTTCAAAGTTTTTCCTCCCTTGATTTTACTCTGAGATGGAGGATTCAAAGTCTTTCCTACTTGAAATACCATCTTAATGTTACTGATTTTTTAGTCTGATATTTTTTTGTTTTTATGGAGAGATTAATTTTTTTTGTTTTTGTTATTTTCAAGTTCTTTTTAGTAATTATAAATATTTTGATTAGTTCTTTTTTTTAGGAAACATTAAATTATACAAAATATAGTTATTAAAATCTATATTTTATTAAATATGAAGTAATATAATATAATTTTTTTATTATATTATTCATCTTCCTACACGGATATGTCAGTTAAATATCCATGTAGGATAGCCCACAGATGTGAAATTTTATTAAATATGATATAGTATAAATATTTTATTATATTATTCATATTTCTACACGGATATATAGTTAAATATCCGTGTAGGATTCTCTATTTTTATTTTTTTAAATATAATATACTTTCAATTTCATATTTTGTTATTATTTAAATATAAAAATGAACTTATGTAGATGTTTTCATTGCTGTGAAATGTAAATTTCATATTTTGATATTATTTAAATACACGGATGTTTTCATATTTTTTTCATATTTTGTTATTATTCATATTCCTACACTAATAAAAATGAACTTTTGTACAACTAATACAGAAAATAAATACAGAAGAACAAAAATGTAAACAAGTAAACTTTCATATATTACTACTGATATATATTATAAAAGTTACCCAAAAATTGATATAATAAAACCCAAAAAAAAAAAACTCCTACAATAACCAAAAAAAAAAAAAACTCTAAACAAAAGATTTTTTCTTTGTCCGACGAATGTAGGGCTTTGGTGGCGGATGGCCCCTGGGGCTGCGACGTGGGCGAGTCGGCCATGGCACTCGCCCACGTGGCCATGGCCGACTTCTGGGATAACCTGGTGGTGGTCGTTCGTAACCGGGTGGGATCCAAGGCACCGGCATGAAATCCTCTGGAAGTGGTGGTAGTGCCTCAACAGGCAGTGGTGGTGCCTCAATAGGTTGTTCTTCTGTGACATGCGACATTTTTTCATGAATTAGAGAAATTAAGATAGGTTTAAGAGGAACCGATTCCGAGGATATATAGGGTTTAAGGTACGTGACTCTTCGTTTTTCTGTGTTTATTTTAGGTATATTCAATTTTCAATTTGTAATTAATTAAATAGGGCGCCCATGCTTTGAAATAAATAGGCCTGTCCCTCCTAAGAATTGTACCAATCTTTTCCTACACGGATAGTTACATAAATATCCGTGTTAAAAGAGTATTCCTACATGGATATTTACATAAAAACCAAGTAGGAAAAGAGGAGAGCTACACGGATATGTACTTAAATATCCGTGTAGGATACCTATTGCACACGAATTTGTTATAATAAAAATCCGTATAGGAATCCTTGTAGCAGTTCAAAACTTGATTATGTTTTCCAAAATTTTCTAAGTCCCCAATTCACTTCTTCCTCCTCTGATTTTGAAATTCTTCCAAGTCCGAGTTCAAAACCCTCACCTCTGGTCCGCTGCGCTTTCTCTTCTCTCTTCTCTTTGTCTCTCTCTCTCTTTCTTTTGTCAGGGTTTAGGTGGTGTGTGCGCCTCCATTGCTGCCTCTCTCTCTTTCTTTTGTCAGTTCACTTCTTCCTCCTCTAATTTTGTTTGTAGACTTTTGGTAATTTACATAGAATCCAACTGCCACTAAGGTACCTCTCTTGCTGCCTCTCTAAGGAATACCAATGGATGCCCATATTTACATAGAATGCAAATGTATGCTTCTCTAAGGAATACAAAATGCAAAATTTTAAATTAGTTTGCTAATTAAAATTAGGGTTTAATTAAAATTAGTTTGCTTTTGCAAAAATTAGTTTCCATTTCTTTTTCAATAATTCGATCCGTCTCTCGTTACCAACTCAAATTATAATTGTAGTATAACCGGAGACAAGCCGCTTACTCACCTCGAGCAAGTCGACGAAGTGAGAGGAATGTGGTAAACGTGGTTTATTTCTGAATTTTGTACCTAACAATATGGATTTGTATAAATTAATTTGTGTAATTATCAATTTTGAATTGTTATTTTATATTTTGGCAATTTTTATCTGTGCTGGATAAAAAACATTCTGATTGTATATAATTTAATGGCTAGAAAAATTGGAGGCTAGCCAGAAACAAAACAAATTGCAAAAAAAAAAAAAACATGAAAATCCTACACGGATATTTGAACAAAAGCCGTGTAGGATATGGTAAAAATAAAAAATATATCAAAAATTAATTTAGGGATATTTGAACAAAAGCCGTGTAGCTAGGGAAGGAAGCCACACGGTTTTTTAATAAAAATCTGTGTACGAAGACTATTCCTATACGGATTTTTATTAAAAAACCATGTAGCTCTCGTGCTGGGAGATGTACTTTGTGAGGCTTTCCACACGGCTCTTGATTAAATAATCCGTGTAGGATTAATATAATCGTACACGGATAATTATCCGTGTGTAAATGGTGGACTTTCCTACACTCCAGTATTGCACACATTTTCAAATCCGTGTAGCTCTCCAGTTAAATTTCGTATACAAACTGTATTTTTGTAGTAGTGTTGGATGACATCATCGGTCGCTGATTGACGTTATTCCGACCGCTGATAAATTATTGCAGTCACTGATATACAAAACCGGACGTTGATATCCTGAGTATCAAAGACAAGATCGTGGTCGCTGATGTACAAGAAGAATTTGATGGATGGCAACATGATTATCTCTTTTAACAATTGATTATCCAGTCATTAGCATTATAACCCGAGCTACGTACCTATTACAAAAATATGTGGTTTGTTTCCCGTGGAAATGAAAATCTTTGGTTCTCTCCTATCAAATGTTCCACAACGTTCCCACAAATAGGGTATTTCAGTGTTGATTTGTCGTGGTAGATATTAATTAATATGATGATCTTTATGTGGCTCAAAATGAGATTAAATCGTCGTGGAAGAGATTGGATGGCAGGAGCGCCGTATCCATTTCGCGAGGGGCCCAAAGATGTTTACTAATGTGTGGTTGGATTGAGACACATCTAGGATTGACCAAGTAAGCGAAAGAAAATTGAAATAATTACAAGAACTCACTAGTCAAAATGACAATTATTTATAGGCAAATGCTTCTATGGACATAAGAACCTATTTGTAAAATGAACATATTTTTATTTTTAAAATTCAAACAGTCGATCTGAACCGTTCATCTTGTTCTCCATATTAATATGTGCTTGGATACCAAATTTTACAATTTTTCTGAATTTTTTTACTATTTATTAAGATGGGTACAAAAAATATCAAATTCAGACCATTGAATTTTGTACCCATCTTAATAAATAGTAAAAAATTCAGAAAAAATGTAAAATTTGGTCTCCAAGCACATATTAATATGGAGAACAAGATGAACGGTTCGGATCGACTGTTTGAACTTTAAAAATAAAAATATATTCATTTTACAAATAGATCCTTATGCCCATAGAAGTATCACTCTTATTTATATACCAAAACCAACAAATGAAAATAACAATTAGAATCATTACATGGACTCATAGATCAAGACATAGCAGAATTGTCAATGGGTACGAAATGGGTGGATGGTAGCATTTTTATATCTTTACTCGTTTTGTTAAAGGATTTCTTTTTATCTCCTTATATGTATCCTTATATGGTAAGTAGCGAATTAAGTTTCTTGTTTCACTTTACGCTTATATCTCCATTTTCAAAGTCTAAACAGTCGATCCAAACCGTTCAATATGATCTCCATAATTAAATATGCTTGGAGATCAAATTTTACAATTTTGGAATTTGTTTACTATTTTTTTTAGATGGGTAGAAAATTGTTGTTTTTGAATTGATTTGGACCCTAAAACACCAACGATTTAAAAAATTATAAACAAATAGTAATAAAATTTAAAAAAATATAAAATTTGGTCGCGTAGTACATCTCAAATATATAGATCATGTTAAGCGGTTCGGATCGACATTTTAAACTTTGAAAAGTAGAAAATATGAGTGTCAAATAAATGGGAGGGGCAAGGAGAGGAAAGAAGAATCCCACAAGAACATTTTATTTAAAATTTTTAATAGTACAATTTGTAAAATTTCTCTCTTTATTCTGCCAATCCGCCGAAATTCTATTTAGGACCTAACCAGTTATTTTCTTCTCCTTGAAAAAGAAAAAAGAAAACCTAGCTACAACCTTCTCAATTTCATCTTATTACTTGCGCGGCCCATTTATAAGAATGTTATAAATTAGGTCATGTAGAAATTTTATTGCATTCTCAATTTCAACAATCCTCGTTTATCTTTACAAAAAAACCTTGATCAAAAAAAGTGTATAAGTGAACATGTCGGGCTGAGTTTAATTTTTCAACCATTGTTTGTTTCAATCCTTAACCCATAACCCAAATTGCCAAGTCTACAATAATCACCAATCAAGGTATTGAAACTAACAAGAGTGGGTCTCAACCTGTATACATTGTAAATTCATCAAACAGCTAATGGGCATGCTTAATGTTCCCATTATTACGGTAATTGTGCATGAGATCATTCAAAGTTGATCTGACTTGGGGAAGAAATCCTGCATTAAGAAGTTGTATATAGAAAAAAAAAAAAAAAAAATTTTTGGGTGGCTCAGAATTGATTAAATTGGTGAAAGATGTTTAAAAGATTCAAGGAGAATAATGGCTGACTGTTGTCCAACACTGAGGAATTTTGAAACTTGGTGCTTAATATTGGGTTGAGCTAGCAAGAAAGTTGTAAGCATCATTGCCAAGCTTAAAAAAAGAAAAACAAAGTTGTAAAAATCACTGCCAAGCTTAAAAAAGAAAAACAAATTTAAACCATCAAGAAGCCTAAGATTTGGGCTATTCTGTGGGCAAGCGTTGGGCCGACGCCAGTTACTATTTTGGGCATTCGTTCTCGGCCCAAAATAACCATCTTTCAGCCCAACTGCCAGCATGAAATATTTTTAAACACAACTGCAAAAATGAAGATTGATAGAGCAGCAACAAAGAATTCGACACAAGTGAAAATTTTAAAAACCTCTTTTAAAATTTATGAGGAGAGTTTCAAAATCTCATGTTTTTCATTTCTCATCATATCTAATATTTTATATTTTCGTTTTTAAAGTCTAAACTATCGTTTCGAATTGCTCAACATGATATCCATACTAAAATATACTGAGGATGAAATTTTATAATTTCTGAATTTTTTTACTAAATAGGTACAAAAATCACTGTTTCTGGACCTTCCAAACACAATGATTTTGTACCTATTAAAAATAGTAAAAAAAATATAAAATTTCATCTTCAAGCATATTTTAATATAGATATCATGTTGAGTAATTTGCATTGATGGTTTAGATTTTAGAAAATAAAAATACAAAATATAAAGTATGAAAGACATGAGTTATTATAACCCTTCTCATATACTCAGTTATTCAGCTGACAAATATAAGCTTCATAGTTGAAGAATTTAAAGGATTAATTAATTTAAGACAATTACATGTGGCTTTCATGAGCGGTGAGAGAGACCATCGTGCCATGATTTGGCCATTAAATCATAATATAGGTAAACAAAGTTAGCACAATATATAAATATTATTTTATTGATAGAAATTATTAAAAAAAATGAGAGAATAAATTAGAAAGACCATCTCATTTAATATACTCATAGAAATATCGAAAACATTATTTTTGGTTGAAAATTTGGATAAAAAAAGAAGGTTCCAATTAATCAAAACTATTTTTTTTTTTCTAGTTGGCCACAACAACACTAAAAGCTGCACATCAAAGTCAAGAGTTTCACTACAAAAATCTATCACTATTCTCAAGAATAAAAGTGTTTTTTTGCCAACAATATCTTCTCAGATACTCCTGTAGTTAATACCGATGCTTAAAAATAGTAATTTCTGTCGGTGGACAAAAAAAATCGGACCCTAACTTAATTATTATTCTATTTTTTGGAGGACAAAATGTGATTTGATATATTTTGGAGCACTGAACCCCTCTTTCACAGTTTCATCAGTAAAAAATTGTTTGGGACCCATCACATCCCGATCTCCAATTCACCATCTCGGGGAGTCCTGAGTTTGAAGGTCAATAATTAATTAAAGGCTAAAGTCGATTCAATCTAATCATATAATTATCTGCCACACAGATCGGATCTGCTGTGTCAAACGAGCTGTAAAGATGTGAAAACTGAAAAAAAAAAAAAAAAAAAAAACAGTTTATATCGGGATAATTTATTCTGATCAAAACTGTGGAAAGAAAAAAAAAATCTGATATTTTTATGAGTGTGATTAACAAGTGGAACACTCTTTTTATTTTTCTCTCTCATTTTTAATAATTTCTATAAATAAAAAATTCTCCAATATATATATAGCATGTAAATTAAATCTCGAAATTTACAATAAAATAAAATATTATAAACGATAGATCCGTATTGTGCTCCACAGGTGAACGTGACATTTCTCGATGAACTACAAATTATCAATATATATAAATGGCATGCAGGATGAGTAGGAATCTTAATATAAACTAATTAATTAAGTACTAGCAGCTTGCATGATTTTTCTGGTTTGTTTGGTTTGTCTTCACGCAAGATTTATTTATTTTTTTCTTTATTTCAAGAAGTCAGTTGGTACTAGCAGCATGCAACCAGGTTAATTTGGGAAAACAATATATGAGAACAAATAATTACCAATAACAATATTAAGTAGCCACAATTCTAATTTTGTATATGGGGGAACGAAATGGAATAAAGATATACAAACGTATGATAATATATAATATGTGAAAAATTCAAAATTGGAAAAAAACACTAAATCCGACAAAATATACAAATTCATAATATGGTTCCAGACTTTTGTAGGTTAATTAAAAAAATAAGTGATTGAGAAGCTAGAGAAGAGATTTTAATTTAAAGGTACTGCCCGTGCCGGATGGCTCCAAATAATTTTCTTTCTTTTTCCCTTGAAAAACAGGTAGTTGGTGACTTGTCCTTCAAATGTTTAATTTTAGAGTTTTTTTTTTATTTGATCCATAGTGATCCACCTAATTAGTTTCCTAGATATGTTATGTTTTATATTAGAATTATACTCTCAGATTCCGCTCCAAAAATATTAATATTTATTCATCATTAATTGAATTTTTTACAATGATAATCTTTATAGAGAAATTTAGATATATGCTCATCATAAATTTTTCAATTAGATATTTCCTCATCGAAGTTTAAAAATTAGTTAGTTCTCAATCTAAACCCACTTATTTTATTCAAAGAAATTTAGATATATACCCATCATAAATTCATCAATTAGATATTTATCCATCAAAACAAATGAAATGACACTTTAAATGAAATCACACACATATATATGCAGATATATATATAAAATTGATTGTTCATGAAGTTTTGTGCAACTAAGTTATTTTTCAATTTTCAAAGTCCAAAAAGTCGATCCAAACTGTTAGATGTGCTCTATATTAAAATGTGCTCGTAGACCAAATTTTATATTTTTTTGGAATTATTTTACTATTTTTTAAGGTACTTTGAAAATCGCTGATCTAACAGTGGCATAACGAAACATTATAATCAGAATAGACCATTGAATCAACGATTTTCAAAGTGACTTAATAAATAGTAAAAAACAAAATACAATATTTGGTCTCCAAGCACATTTTAATATAGAAATCACATCTAACGGTGTTGATTAACATTTTGGACTTTGAAAATTGAACAACGACTTAGTTGCACGGGACCTCAGCAACAATCGATTTGATATTAGCCACTCTCACTATATATATATTTATATTGCCGAAAATTTTATTTCTACATATTCAAAAAAATAATAAACAAAAAAATAACTTTTTTGGGGAATTTCAAAATGTGCCATGTTTGCAATTTTGATGGGCGGACACATAAAGGCAATTCCGCCCATCAAAATTGCAGACTACGTACTGTGTCTGCTCATCAAAATTGCGGACCTGGATTTTTTTTTAACATAAAACATGTTTTTTTGTTATTAAATTGGTATAATTTTGTTATATATTTAGAGTTTTGAATTTTGTTTATATATTTTGCTGATAAATTGTTCATTTGTAGGATCTAAACTATTGGAATGTCATTTGAAGTGATATGATAATAAAAATAAATAAATATTCATGAAAATTAACAATAAATAAGAAAAACAAGCAACTAAAGGAAAACATAATAATTATTCTCACCGTTACAATTACAAAACATCTAAAGTAATACTAAATTACTCAATGTTCGTACAAATCAGCACATCTCAAATAAAACTAAGTCCTACAACACATTAAATTCCATTGTTGTCATTTTCAACCTAGAAATTTATAAACAAAGAGAAAAAATAAGTGTTAAATTCATAGGTCATCGAAATAAATAAAGAGTCTGAAAAATTAAATAGAATATTAAAATAAATCAAATACCTCGTGCATTTTGAGCAACTCTGTTATGCTTTTCTTGGGTGTCCCGGTTGGGTTGGTGTCCGTCTTCTGCCCAAGTTGATCATCTTCTCTTCTGAAACAAGAGTTAGGCCATCGTGTGCAGGCTAATCCGATTGATTGTTGTACATATGTCATTCACCACTCCATGTGTTGATCAGTGTCTGAATGTGGTAGTAGTAGTGTACAAATGTGCCAAGGTCGATACCGCAGAGACTGCAAACGGATAGTACATGGGAACACAATATTCTCTCTAATTGAGGATTTTGGCCATGTACATTCGACCGTGTTATTCTCTCTTATGACTACTTTGTATTTGTAATTCGCCTTGGTATTACGACCAGAAGCGTTAGGCAGGAAAGCACAAACTCTCTCTCGCATTGCGGTAACCTCAAACTCGTTCTGGTCATCGAACCCCACAGAGTTTGTTTGTTAGCACCTCCCAGTTCCCATAGAAAATTAAAATTCCGCTAGTTATTTGTCTAATTTAATATGCAGCCATGTTATCTATACATAACAACTCAAGCTAATATAGCAATTAATCATCCCTGCCGAACAAAGCTCAATTCAATTTCAACCCTCCCCTCTACACTCCTATACGACCCCCCAGAAAAAAAGAAGTAAAAATACACTTCCCTCAATTGGAAATACATGTCAGAGGCAGCTGTGAGCTATGTGTTGGGCAAGCTTACTGATGCCTTGGATGTCTTGCAAAAGAAAGCTCAGGACATGCAGGGTGTGAGTGGGCAGATTGAGCAGATGAAACTGGAGCTTGGTTTGATCAAAGGCTTTCTAAGAGATGCCGGCTTCAAGCGTAAGGGAAATGAATTTGTTAAAGAGTGGGTGAACCAGGTAAGAGACATGGCCTATAGAATAGAAGATGTGATTGATACCTTTCTGGTTGAGATTGAAGAAAACCATCCAAAAAGTTCCCCTTGGTTAAAAAAAACCTATAAAAAGATGGGCCTGGGCGAAGAACTTGAAGAAATCACACAAAAACTAAATTTGATTTACCGGCGTGGAACTGACATGGGAATTATGGATCTTTGTGCTGGTATTGAAGAAAATGATAAGCTACCTATTAGGCCGACAAAACCTTCTGATGTTGATGATTCACAAGTTGTTGGCCTTGAGGCTGACAAGTGCGAGATCATCAAGCAGCTGTTTGATAGAAACATTTCAAGGCGCACGGTGCTCTCGATTGTGGGCACTGGTGGACTCGGGAAGACCACCCTGGCTCAAAAAGTATACAAAAGGTGCATTGCTCTCTTTTAAACCCAACTTTTTATTATATAAAGTGCTTAAATTTTCGGGGAACAAACTACAACAAGAAAATTGCTAAAAATCTAAAACCAACTGTATGATAAGAATTGTCTATATTTGATCCTTTGTTTACATTATGAGGAAGTCATGATGAAATTCTTTAATTCATCGATCTAGTCAGGTAAGAATAGGGGGATTTTGCCAAAAAAAAATAGTACTATTTAAATATATTAAATTTTAAAAACAGCATCATTTCCCTAAAATCACAAATATTAGCATAAATGCAACTTGACAATGCGTTTTATCGACAGATGAAATGCATGCTGCAGTTGTGTTTTTCATTGATGAAAAAAAAAATTGTGAAACACATTCTTAGGATATGATGACCCAATATGCATTTCATCCATGTGAATTGCAGCCCAAAACTGCAGTTTCACTCGTGAGTAAAACACATTTCCATGCTATGTCTCTGCTAAGTTCTGAACTTCTGCCATCAGCGTGCTACTTTTAAAATTTTATTTTTTTGAATGCTACAATTAAAAAAATCGGGAGATTTTGTCATGAATTCTTTCTTGCTGTTTGCAATCAATTACCTTGTATCTATTTGTTACCTAGATCCGCCTGACATGTTTTTTTAAAAGGTGAACAGAATCCAGCCTGTTCGACCAACATAAACTTAATATTGTATGAGATAAATTCAGGATGGGTTATATATATAAATGAATATTGCTATATATGTATTTTAAGCGAATACAAGAAAATAATTTCTAGTGATTGCAAACATGTATGCACGTAACATCACTGAAATTGTCACCCATATATATGATTCAGATAGTTAATTCCATAATTATTCACTGCAATATGTATGCTAGCTACATCAAAATTTGCCTGTCGTTTTTTGTTTAATAGAATTTACATGATGCTAAGAATGGCCCCAAATGTGCTTAGCTTCAAGGTAATTTATGCACAAACATGGCGTTCAGATATTTTTATTTGTTAATGATATATAAATTTTTAAAACAATGTGGTTCAAATCTTAGGACTTTACAAACAGTCAATCATTTAATCACGGAAAATTTCTCCAATAAAATCATCTTTCTGCTGCTTGATTCTTTTTTTGCTTCATATTAACACATTCATTTTTATAACCGCAGTGCGGAATTGAGCAGGCAATTCAATTGTCGCACATGGCTGTCCATCTCTCAAAAGTTCAATGTTATTGATTTATTGAGAGAAATTCTTTACTCAATCACACCTACAATGAGACAACAAAACCCACCTGAGACATATGAGGATTTACTGGTGAAGCTTGAGAGCTCATTGAGACACAAGAGGTACTTAATTATTTTAGATGATGTTTGGAAGATAGATCTTTGGGATCAATTGAAAATAGCACTACCTGATCCAAACAATGGGAGCCGCGTGATAATTACCACCAGATCGCTTGATGTTGCTAAAGCGGCCGATTGCAAGACAAAACCTTATGACCTCCGTTGCCTAAGTGACGATAAGAGTCTAGCTCTCCTCTTTAGAAAGGCTTTTCAAGAACACATACAACCAGAGAATTACCCTCCTGATCTATTTGAAGTTGCCAAAAGATTAACAAAAAAATGTGGAGGACTACCCTTGGCATTGGTTGTGTTGGGTAGTATCCTGGCAAGGAGGGGGCGTACATACAATGGTTGGAACACGTTGGAGGAGACCATGAATTGGCATCTTGATGATGGACAAGAGTGCATGAAGATCCTAGCCATGAGTTATGAAGACTTGCCATACCGTCTCAAACCATGTTTTCTTTATTTTGCTTCTTTTCCTGAAGATTATAAGATTTCAGGAAAGCATGTCACTACAATGTGGATTGCTGAAGGATTCATACCAAAAGATGGCATTGGCACAATAGAGGACAGAGCTGAGGCTTACCTTGACGAGCTAGTGCAAAGGTATACATTCCTTTTTAACTTAGTTCTATTTTGATGGTACTTCAGCTCTTCATATATATTATATTATAGTCGTGGTTTATTATGAGATTAATTAAAAATTAACTTATATTATTACTAATACCAAATTTATTTATTTTGCAAAATTAACTTATAAAAAAAAAAAAAACAATATTTTACCTTGAGTATTAAATGGAGTCTTAGCACCAATCTAAATTGAACAGACATATTCTTAATGGTTTCACCGTCAATAGTACGATCATTCTTAATTTTATCCATGTAGACCAACTTATAATGCAACTTCCTACATACGCTCACACAAAGTTATTTTGCAATTAAGTATATTAATACGGTAACAATTTTTACTAAAAACAATATTAGCATTTCGAGTTGCCTAAATATATTCTATCATGGCACCATTAGCTATCTAAGCACAGCTCCATGCATGTGCATCTTTATTAAACATTCTTTCCACGACAGATATAGCCGAGCATTCATCTTCTTTCATTGTAATTAGACTTAAGAACGGCCTACTTATTCATAAAACAAAAAAATTCTTCTTCTTTGATGTCAATTTGTATGAAAAAAATGTTGCAGGTGCTTGATTCAAGTCACTGAAAAATCTTGGAACAGATATTGCAAATATTGCAGTATGCACATTATTCTACGGGACCTGGCTATTCATGAAGCCAAGGAGGAGAACTTCTTCACCATATTCTCTAAGGAAGGAGAAGATATTAACCAGCTGACAATAAGAAAACCGCGTCGTGCAGCACTGCAGTTTTGTACTCTTACAAAGGATGGCTTTGATTCAGAAAAAACACGTTCTTTACTCTGTTTTGGGCAATACTCATCTAATCATAAGCTTCTAAATTATAGTGGCTTTAGATTACTTAGAGTGTTAACCATTGAGCGTGTTGATATGAGTACATTCTGCTGTAGACAGTGGCTGAAGGACTTGATACACTTGAGGTACTTGGGTTTTAGACACTGCACTATTGGATCACAAATATTTGAGAAGAATTCCTTCTATGCTCTAGAAACCATTGATTTAAAGGGAACACGGATAGGTTTTTCCTGTCATCCTATTGCACCTAAAACTATTATAATCCCGACTCTGAGGCATATATATGGTTACTCGAATTTACAAAAAATTTGCCCATTAAAATGGGATCAAAGTACGAATTTACAAACATTAAAAAGTATTGGATATGAACAACTTCCAAGTTTAGGAGTTTGCGTCAAAACCTTGCGTACGTTAGGGATTTGCTATTCGTTGGATTTTCGAGGTAAAAAAAGGGATTTTTATCCCTTAGAAGAGAGGTGGCAAACTCTCAAGGGTATGCTGGAAAGGACGGAGCAGTTGGTCTCCCTTAGTATTTTATCCAATGTAATTACTGATCAGTTATTGCTACCATTTGGGACTGGTGGTACAAAAGGCTTACGTTGTCATGAGAAGATACAACGTTTACATCTTTCCGGAAAGTGGGAAAGACATGTGTGTGTTCCAAGTATTGAGATGTTTCCAACAAACCTCACCAAATTGACTCTCGTAAACTCTAGGCTTCAGGAAGATCCAATGCCCATATTTGAGAGGTTGCAGAGCCTAAGGATACTTCGGTTACGACAATACTCATATGAGGGAACAAAGCTGATTTGTTCAACCGGAGGGTTTCCTAAACTCGAAAAACTTGAGCTTAGTTACCTCCGGAATCTACGTCATTGTGACATAAAAGAGAGAGCTATGCCCATCCTTAGTCACCTCCAGATTAATACTTGTCAGGAGCTGGATGCACTTCCCGAGCTACACAAATTGCCAACTATTGAAGAGCTAGTAGTAAATTGGCCTTCACATCAGCTACAACAACGTATGCAAGGAGAAGAACTAGGCATCGAGGTACCCGACTTTGTTCGATTCATGTGGAAGATTCTAAACCCTCCCAAAGATCTATACAAAATGAAGCATATCCCATCTGTGCGTATAACAAGGTGAAATCTGATACTTCTTGTATTATAAGATTTATTTACAGTTTGTCCTATCTTTATTTACTGTTCAAAACTTTGCTTGGCTGGAAGGCTTTATTTTCTATTGTCGGAACTTCTTTTCATTCTATTTTCTCTACTCTTAATTAATGCATTGATTATGTTTAGCAGGGATGAGCCGAACAAGTCGTATGCATCAGACAAGTCATCATCCGCATCCTCATAAGACGAGTCAGGTGAGTCGGACGAATTGGACGACTAACAATAAAAAGACACTACATAAATGAACGAAGCAGGGGACCTTCATATAATTTCATACACATCCCCTCTTTGCATAGGGACAAACGGTTAGATTTCGTGTCTCATTGATTGCAAGTTCCCTTTTACAGTTTGTTGTTTGTGGGTTATTCAACATTTCATGCTTTCCTGTATTTTGTATTGTCTGTATTTTCAATTTTTATATTTGTATTTGTACTATTAAATTTTGCATGAATTTGGATTGTATTGGGTTGTAGAGATTTGCTTCATTTCTGTAATATTATACATGTTGTTTTTCTTGGTTGTGTTTATAATAACATTAAAGGCTCTCTTTCTTTGCAAAAAAATAATAATAATAAATAAAAAAATTCATAATTTTTACATTATTGCTGGTTTGGACTTCCTCAGCTCTAACAGTATATTCCATAAAGAGCATAGGTAAGAACTAGCTATTGGTTTAATAGCAAATATGGTATCTATGTGAGAGATCATGAGTTCAAAAAAAAATAAGAATGGCTTGACCTCTAACCTTTACTCAAAAAAATATAGAGCATAGGTGAAGCTAACTTGAAAAGGGGTTGGTATTTGCGTACCTTGAAATTTTTTTTTGGACCGGGTTGTTTTTGGGCTTGCCTACCCTGGCCCAGAGCCCCGCATGGGATATCAATAATAATAAAAAAAAAAAACTAACCCTCCACTGAGAGTCTGACCATCTGTGCGCTATAAGCTAAGAAAAAAGACAGATTGCCACTGCACAAAGGAGAAAGGATCGCCGCCACTACGCCGCCTCTGCCCGCTAGCCCATGTTGCCTACTGCTATTGGACCTGGTACATCTGAAATCTATTTTAAATTGGTTCAGAATCGGTTTAGTGTGACTTGGAAATGAGGTGGATATATTATGTATACTCAAAGTTATAAATATGATGAAGTTTAATTAATAATAAGATGAAGCATGTTAAGGGGGTGATTTAGTTTTAGTGTTTTACACGTGAGGTGCGCTGGGGGTCTTTTTGGGGGAGAATTAGCAATTTTGGTGCTAATGGGTTAGTGGGTTAAAGGGCTATTGGAGGTGACTGGTACATGGTACCATGGGTTTGTGAGTCCCCATTTATTTCCTTTTTTTACCACTGTACCAATGTTTGTGATTCCCCATTTATTTAGTTATATGACTTATAAATGCTCTATTTTTATTATGTTGATACTTGGATTGACTGTTTTGCCCTATTTAATAACCAGATTTTGAGGAATTATTATAGACAATTGACTACATGGATTTCCTTGTTCTTTATATTAAAACACTTGGCAGGTCATGAATTTTTTGCACAAAAATCAACAAAAATTGCTATGTGCGGCTCCATTTTGCTGCGCTTTTTATCCTGCAAGTCTTCTTCCTGGAACTCAAATTGCACTCCTTTCTCTCTGAGTGCAATTCTCACCCTCATTCTCACCCAAATTATTGAGATTGACCTTTATTTATATATGACAAAACAGAGAAGCTAGTTTTCAACTGAACCCCCCGCATTATATATGGGTTTTGCGCATGCCTCGCAAAGAGTTCCTCAGTTAATTTTTATAATTGGGTTTTGAACATTATCTCAGAAAAGAAAAAAAGAAAAAAAATGAAAAATTCACGTATATGTATGACAAGGATGAATTTTAGTTTTTCACCTATTTATTTTGATGTTTGCAATTTGGTTAGATCACTTGACCAATATGAAAGATTGCATATTTCTTCATATATATTATCCAGTTTTTCTTTTTGTTTGAGAGAATACCCCTTGATAGTTTAATTGTTTGTTCCCGATATGTACATATATATTATTTTATATTGTCAAATTACCCACAGTACCCAGTTCCACGAAGCTTCCATGAAATTTAAAATATTATTTTTTCACAAAGTTTGATATATTCTTTCGTAACGGTGGTCCAACGGATGCAACTTCTGCCGGAAGGGTTCTTAGAGAGAACCAAGGAAAGAGGGAAGGTGTGGCCTACTTGGGCCCCGCAAATCGGCATTCTGTCTCACCGAGCTATTGGGGGATTCATCACACATTGTGGTCTATGTACGCAGAGCAACACCAGAATACATTCCAGTATATTGGTCAATGAGATGCACGTTGCGGTTACACTAGAGTTTGATAGAAATAACAAGGGATTAGTGACGGCAACAAAGCTTGAACGAGCAATCAAGCTGGCTCAAAGGAAGGGAGGATAGTCCGGGACTGGGTAGACGAGATGAAATTGGCGTATAGATCGAAAGGCGGTGCAGAGAGAAAATTGAACTGATGAATTTGTAGAAAATATCAGACAGAGAGATTGAATTGATGAAATTGTATTTTGTATATTCTCTCTGTAAACCCTTGTGGCAAGAGTTCATCAAAGTTTTTCATTTGTTGAAAATGTGTGGTGAAGAGAAAGCTTTTACTGATCAGAAATTGACTAGATAATTAATATGTAACTGATCCAAAATATATTTTTAACATTTGTACCGTATGTACATGGCTTTAATATGTAAATAAATACATATAAATGTAGATGTTTTACATTAGATTTTGAATTTAGTTAGGCTTAAACACCACGTTAATTTTTGAAAAAGAAATTTACTACCAGTAAGATTAATATTAGTGTTTCATATATCTAAATGGAGATGGACGAACGAGGGTATTTTAGTCATTAATTATTTGGACTGGAATTTTTACAAATTAATGAAGTTTAAAGTGACATTTTTACAAATTCAAAGTTTGGAGTGGCATTTTCACAATTTGAAAGTTTTGGAGTGGCATTTTCACAATTTCCCCAAATATTAATATATTATGCTGCTTTTTTTTTTTTCCTATTTTTTATTTCCTTTCATCATGCATGGTAAAAGGTCGATATGTCGTTTATAGCATAGCTAAGGAGAGTGCTAAATAAGATTCTTGTTTCTTGCAAAAGCATCTGAAAAATATCTTTCATTGAGCTGTTTCAAGCAGCTCTGTTCCATCTGCGTCTTGCCAGAAACCCATTATGTCTCTGCTACGATTCACAGTAGCATTTTGTCTGGGCTCTATATTGCGGTCCATAATCCTTACTTTCTAAGAAATTTTGATCATTTTATTGACGGTATTTGTTATCGTAGACACATTAAACCGGGCATAAGTATCTTAATTTAGATCTAACCTATGATATATAACCAAAGTTAGCCATACTTTGTGTCATTTTCAAAATTTTAAATAGGAGAAATGGCCTAAGAGTGTTCAAATTGTTAAGGTAAGATACTACGTGCACCCTTAATATTAGATGGGCTGAATTCATTGGGCCGCTTCACACGGGCTTGTAGACTACTGGACCTAAATCCTAGATGAATTTTTCTTTAGCAAGTTACACCTGCCTTCAGCCCTTTAACACATCTGATATATATGTTCCATGAAATACGCCACTTCCTTCATCCTTCATCCTTCATCCAGGTAAGGTTACAAGTATGGATCATAATGGCCATATTGAACCTCTAGAAGTGGAGTAGAACTAGGATGTTTACAAACTCATTAAGTTTTTTAAATGACGGATTCAAACCGTTTGAACTAATTTATTTTACAAATTTTGCATTTGCATCTCAAATTTATATATTTTTAAATTAATTTATTATAAAATGAAATAGTAAAAAAATGATAAAAAAAATAATCATTTTAAAATTAAGTTATAAATCTTTTTTTTGTTACTGCTTGACTTTATACTAATTAAATTAATTCGAAAATTTATAAATTTGACATGTAAACACATTACTTGTGAAATAGATTGATTTCAACAGGTTTGAGTTTGTTATTTGAGGTTATTTCCATACAATTTCAAGTTGAGAAAAAGCTCCACTAAAATATTGGTCACATTAACAACACCCTAGTTCTACGGAACCAAATTTGTTGCATTTCCTAGAGTGAGGAGAGAGGAGAGAGGAGAGCAGGATTCTTCTGTTTTTTTCAAATTTAGATCCAGTTTGGTACTTAACGGTAGAATTTCAAAATTCATACCATTCTTTAACCTGACAAGAATATCAAAACGGACCCTCTATATCTACAAAAGACACCGAATTTCAATCACTTAGCTGAAATTGTCCCACCTTTATTAATAATTCTGAAAAAAAAAAAAAAAACAGTGGACCTGATTCCCTAGTTCTACTCATAAACCAGTACAGAGAGCAACCCGACACACCAACAATTATTCCTTTGCAATAATGTTCAACTACCCATCTTCTCTTATAATTGTGTTCTCTCGAGTCTTCTTGATACTAATTAAGTCTAGTACAGACATATCCTGTCAACGAGTCTTTTTATTAATTAATGAACCGTCCCTACAATCCTGGCTAACAAGGACATATGTCATCGCATATGGTATATATATTTGTTCACAAAGACAAATATTACATACAGGACAATCTATTATTTATTAATTGCAATAACATATTAGTAGAAGATAGATCATATAATTTAACTGTATCTACATTTTGTAGTGTTATAGTGTGTGTATATGTATTTCATTTAAAGAGCAAAATAAGTCTAATATTAGATATACTTTTAGGTTTTATTGATATTTTTTCGTGATAAATTAGTTCTGAAACACAAAAATAAAATCATCAAATTTTGCATATAACCTCGCATTTTTTTATTTGTTACAGTAAATCATTTGTATCTGATAGCGGCAATATTTTAGGTGTCTTTAAACTTCACTGTACATATCAAGTTGTCTTTAAATTATTTTCTCAATATTCCTCTCATCAATACAAGCAGAATGAGACCAACATATTGAATAAATTTTGAGATTATGTGCATAGTTTATTTGTAATGATTTTATTTTGATACTTTGCAAAAGAAATAATTGTATTAAAAAATATTGTAGATGTGTGGTTTCTAAAAATAGCAAATAATTAAAAGTTAGATACAAAAATTCTAAAATATTATATGTATGCAAAATAGCTTTTATAATAAAGAAGAGGAGGGATCCACTTACACTTTTTTTGGGGACACCGGATTACACCCTACATTTCTAAAGTCCAAACAGTCGATCCAAACCATTCAATATGATGGATATATTAAAATGTGCTTGTAGATCAAATTTTACATTTTTTATGAATTTTTTACTATTTATTAAGATGGGTACAAAAATTCAATTGTCTGAAAACATCAATTTTGTAATATACTTACAACTAATAAAAATATTCAAAAAAATATAAAATTTGATCTGCAATCAAATTTTAATATACTCATCATGTTGAACGGTTTGGATCGGCTGTTTGGACTTTGAAAACTTTGAAAATGCAGGATGTAATTCGGTGTGAACAAAAAAAAATGTAAGTAGATCCCTCCTCAATAAGAGATTATGAATAGAGGTAATATGAAAATATGTGAGAACGAACCGGAGATAAATATTGTAGATCTATCATCTAAATCTCTTTAGCAAATCAAGCATTAAATGCATGCTAGAGTTATATGTATTAGATACATGGCTAATTGGCTCTAGTGATTATTATTAAAATGCTATAGAGATTGATAATTTAGATATATGTGTGTATGTTTATGTTTAATAATATTTAGGTTCTTTGAATAAGTAATCGCTTGTAATATATCATCAATTCGAAGAATTGGCTCGTGAGACTTTATTATGGAATGCAATATTATTCTAATGGTCCCGAGTTCTTATTGTTAGCCGGAACACTAATAATTGTATGGACTAGTATGTGAATTGATTATTGATCATATTTTACGGATCATAGATATGAGATATCTAATGCAATCACATGGATATATTTGGTAAACATGGTATTGGATAACCTGATATAAAATACTCTATATATCATTATGTGTTATCAGTTTGTTTTATACAATAATTTTGTTGAATCCTTTTACGTGAGATCATCATTGATTTCTTCAATTAGGATTGTATACTTTGATGCTATCAAATAATTGGATATATTATGAATCATGTGAAGAAATGTGAGTGATCAACATAGAATTTATTCCTCTCATATATTGTCTCTGGTCTCCTCTAAAAGGGTAGATTGAGAAATGCATGGCCGTGCTATATAGTTGATAGTCATCCATACGAAAATCAATCTAACTTTGGTATGAGAAATCAAAGATTGTACTATACAAGGTTGACACATATCCTGCTTTGAGTAGAATCATAATGTCAAGAGATAAAAAGATTGACAATAGTAATTGTGGTGATATTCTTGGATATTGATATTCACACAATTTGGATAGTCATAATGTCCTGCTAGGGGCCACTTATAATTTATGTGCCGAAAAATGATTTTCAGGTGATTGCCAACATTTCATGAACCTATTGGGTCACACAGAAGAACAAAGTTGAAAACAAAATTTAAATCAATTTGTTAATTTCTGGCAAATGTATTAGATACATAAAATATTTGGCTTTAATACAAGTGGGAGACTATAAGAAATATTCTATAGACTAAAATATTTTGGACCATAATTAATAGTTAAATTATTCAATTATAATATGAATTAAGTCTTATTGGGCTTCATCAAAATATGGGCCCGAAATATATTTTCTCTTTATTATCTGATATGATAAGATAGGACCTATCTAATTAGGTGAGAATGAATAGGTGCAAACGAACTGGTGATTAGTCGATATATGTCTGTTAGTATTTTGTTTTGATAGTTCAGCTAATTATCCGAAATCACGTAGAAAGACAAAAAGAGACGGAAAATAGATGAATAATATTTCGGTTTTATTGGATTAGACTGAAAATCTGATCTGTCTGTGAATTCGCACCAACTTAGAAAACAAGAGAGAATAGTAGAAAGACAAGAGGGGACTGTCAGTTGGTGCTAGCACTCCGACTTGCAGTTGTTTGTCAACTTATTCGTGTGGATACTGGTAGAAATGTGGTTGCGATTGCTGTTGTGTGGATCCGACACGAGGTGTACGAAGTGAAGAAGGTAACTTCTAGGGCTTATAGTTTCCGCTGCGCGTCTCGTAGTAAACTCGATCTATTTATCTTAGAATTAATTTTATACATGAATTCTAGTTTTTGGATACTGAACAAATCATGAATAGAATCTAATTGTTGCACATATAACCTACCTTAAATTCCTACAGATACAGTTGTCCGAAAAGTATCTTGAGGAAGCTCTAAGGAGATCAAAATATTAAAAAAGGGGGAGGTAGGATCAAGATATGGTTGTAAGGAGAGGCGCTTAATTTGGTCTAAGAAAGAGTTGTTCGTCTCAAAGAGCTAAGAAATTCTGAGGTAGATGCTAGACAAGTTACATACTTTTCAGTCTTAGAATTATGAAAACGGTGTATTATATCATCGCAAAAAAATATAAAAAACTAATATATAATTATGGTAGCCAGTTTGAATTATTTAGAATGTTACATATTTCTGTTCAAATAACGCTACACTTTTATATCTGAAAAAATCCTACTTCTTGGTAATATCAAATAACGAAATCAGATATACTGATGTATAATAATAAATTATGTACAATAACTATTCGCAAAATACAAAACAGAATATGGTCCATCAATTGAAATACTTTTAAGCAAACCAATCACCGTTAAGTGACTTATTTCAAATCATAGAAACAGAATAAACTTTCTAATCGGAAAAAAAAAAATACTCGTTTACCATTGGCAACATGGTGTTCACACAAGTTGAAGCACAAGATCCCAAAACGAAGCCTTTGCTTACGCTGTCCTGCTGACGCAAGCAGATGAAGTTCTTGCTAACCTGGCTCTTCATTATGAAACACGTGCCACAAGATTTTATTTCGTCTGACCTTAATATTAAAAAAATCGTCTTATCATTGTATACAATAATTGAGAAGAGTTTAAATATCTTAATTTTTGAAACTTTAGTAATTTAATATTTGAAACTTAAATATCAAAATAAAATAGTTATAGATAGAAAATTCATATCATTTTCTCTATGTAAATGTAAAAGAAATACAACATTTCAATTTACTTTTGATTGATATTAAATGCTTGTAAAAAATACACTGATATTGATAATTTCAAAATGTTGATTTTTCAACAAATTGATTAATATAGAGAAAATATTTCTATATCCAGTCTTTTGTATTCGTTTTGTACCAACACTATTTCAGAATAAGCCTTCTAACCATTCTAACCATTCTGCGAACTGCCTTATATAAGAACTTTCTTAACTCTCTCTCTTCTCCGTTATTTTTTTTTTTTGAATTGGCTATTTTTCTCCCCGGCTCTTTCCTTTTTTCAATTAGAGATCTCAACCCCATTCTCGATTAGTAAAAATCCGGCCTCATATAAAATATTGGTCAGATTAACAACACCCTAGCTGTACAGAACAAAATTTGTTATTTCTCCTAGAGAGAGGAGAGAGGAGAGCAGAATACTGCTTTTCTCAAACTTAGATCCAGTTTGGTACTTAATGGTAGAATTTCTCAATTCAGACCATTCTTTAAACTGTCAAGAATATCAAAACAGACCCTCTATATATATCTACAATAGGCACCAAATTTTAATCACTCAGCTGAAATTATGCCACGTTTATTTGTAATTCCGAAAAAAAAAAAAAAAAGTGCACCTTAATCACAAGTTCTACTCATAATTAAACCTGTACAGAGAGCAATCCGACACCAATAATTATTCCTTTGCAATAATGTACAACTACACATCCTCTCTTATAATTGAGTTCTCTCAAGTCTTCTTGATACCAAGTCTAGTACAGATATATCGTGTCAACGAGTCTTTTTATTAATTAATGAACCGTCCCTACAATCCTGGTTCACATGGACAAATGTCATCACTTGATAATTAAAACGCACATGGTATATATAATGGTGGACAAGGACAAATATTATATACAGGACAATCTATTACTTATTGATTGTAATAACATATTAGTAGAAGATTGTTCATATAATTTAACTGTATCAACATTTCGTAGTATAAGTGTGTGTGTATATATATATATAGAGTGTCTTCTATGGACATAAGGATCTATTTGTAAAATGAACATATTTTTATTTTCAAAGTTCAAACAGTCGATCCGAACCGTTCATCTTATTCTCCATATTAATATGTGCTTGGAGACCAAATTTTATATTTTTCTGAATTTTTTTACTATTTATTAAGATGGGTACAAAAAAAATATCAAATTCAGACCATTCAACATATTTTTTACTTTTTATTGTTGTTTATTATTCACAGTGGATCAATT
Organism: Carex scoparia; assembly: GCA_024447655.1. Lineage (NCBI taxonomy): Eukaryota > Viridiplantae > Streptophyta > Magnoliopsida > Poales > Cyperaceae > Carex > Carex scoparia. The sequence continues at coordinate 9,330,914 of JAJHPE010000004.1, read as the reverse complement.
GAAATACAAATTGTACAATCACCGTTAAATGACTTCTTTCAAATCATAGAAACAGAATAAACTTTCAGATCATTCACCTTTATTGTTGGCCTGCTCAAAACTAAAACCATACAAGAGACCATGCAAGCTGGAGCTATTTTGGCTCAAAAATCATGCAAGCAGATATATTATCAAGCACATTTGGTCAAGTTCGCTTTCCAACAGAGATGATTCTGTTTCAGATTTTGGAAGCAAATGTAATTCAAACTCATACTAAATTGCGTGAGCGGCATTGCAATAATTTTTCTGATTTGGAAAAGCAATTGGATTTTTGTAAGGCAACCATATTGTTTTTTGACCAAATAGAAGAAAAGAGGAACTTAGAAGACTATGAATTTCGGTTCAGAATTTTAGTTCGTGAAAGGGCATTCAAATTGGCTTGCATATCGGAGGAAAGATGGAAACAAAGGTCCCGTTGTAATTGGTTGGCAAAAGGTGACAAAAATACCCGATTTTTTCATGCATTTGCCTCATCTAGGAAGCATAAAAATAGAGTTTTAAAATTGATGTTTGAAGGGGCCGAACTCTCTGATTCTAGACAAATTTGTAATGCCTTTAGGTTGCACATGATTAGTTTGCTTGGAACTGAAACTAATACTCTAGATTTCCAACCAAAAGCACTCTATTCGGTAGATGGGGACCTACAGAATTTAGAGGATGTTTTTACAGAAATTGAGATTTTCTATGCTATTAAACAGTTAGCAAGAAATAAGGCCTCAGGCCCGGATGGAATCCCAAATGAGTTTGTGCAAAATTTCTGGCCGGAGATGAAAGCATTGGTCCTTTCTATGATCCAGCAATTTTTTTCTAACAATTTAGAGCTAAATGGAATAAACAGAGCAAATTTGGTGATGATACCGAAAAAAGAGGTGCCTGAAGGAGTCGGTGATATATTTGGTGATGATACCGCAAAATTTCCTAGGATGTCGCCGTTCAGATTTCCCGACGATATATTTGGGAATGCCACTCACAGTGAGACGACCGACAAATGATCTTTTCATGCCGTTAATACAAAGGTTTGAAAGTAATTTAGAAGGATGGAAAGGCAAACTCATTTCCAGAGGTGGCAGGATGCAACTTGTTAACTCCGTTCTTTCCTCTATTCCTATTTATTTTATGGCTTGTTTTCAATTGCCTAAATGGGTCATTAAAAGATTGGATAAAATTAGAAGGGGTTTTTTGTGGGGAAAAAATGAGGGCATTAAAGCGGGTATATCTTTAATTAATTGGGATACGGTTTGTTTGTCTAAAGAATGGGGAGGTATGGGAGTATGCAATTTGCGTTTGAGAAATATTTCTTTACTCTTAAAGTGGTGGTGGAGATTGTATACCAATTTTAATTGTCTATGGACAGATAAAATTGTGTCTTTAAAACAAAAACCGGGTAACCTAGTAGGTGGCAACACGGTGGGCAAAGGTGGGATCCTTTTTACGGACCACTATGGGCGGCATATACACAATCTTTGATTGGTCATGTCAAGGAATGAATTCGGCAAATCAGATTATATGGAGGTGGGAGAACAGTGGGCACTACTCGGCCAAGTCAGTGTACTCAGTGATGGTGGGAGGTGGGAAGATAGCCTGGCCATATGATAAAACCTGGAGATACAAGGTTCCTCCAACAGTTCGCATTTTCATCTATTTGCTACTGAAGTATAGATTGCTAACCCACAAAATGATGGTAAGAAGAGGTTTCAATTGTTCCCCAAATTGCGACTCTTGTGGGTTAGGTGAGGTAGAATCCATATTGCACCTGTTCTTTACATGTCCGAAGGCAATCCGACTGTGGGATAGGATGGAAGCCATCCTAGGAGTGCGCCTCATGACAAGAGAGGAAACGGTGAAGGCTACTTGGAAAAAATCGATGTGTAATGCAGCAAGGATGGGGATGGGGACAAAGGCAGTGGTCGGTTTACTTCATTTTGACGCTTGGACGATTTGGAAGAGAGGAACAAAAAGATCTTCGAAAGAAAAGAATTGCCTTTGAAGATTATTGAGGACTGTGCGTTACAAGATGCAAATTTGTGGATACAATACTGCTAGAAGTAGTTTGCTGTTTCTTGGTTGTTTTTGTAGTTTTATTTTTCTGATTTTTACTTTTTGCTTCTGTAACTGATAGCCACTGTCAGCATTTTTCAAAAAAACAATTGGCGACGTTCACACAAGTTGAAGCACAAGATCCCAAAAAGAAGCTTTTGCTTATGCTGTCCTGCTGACGCAAGCAGATGAAGTTGTTGCTAACCTGGCTCTCGATTATGAAACACGCGCCACAAGGTTTTATTTCGTTTGACCTTAATATTAAAAAAATGGTCCAATCATAGTATACAATAATTGAGAAGATTTTAAATATCTTAATTTTCAAAACATTAGTAATTTAATATTTCCAACTAGAATATCAAAATAAAATAGTTCGACTGACTATCTATATTTTTTTCTCTATGCAAATATCAAAGACTACAACATTTCGATTTACTTTTGATTAGTATCAAATGTTTGTAAAGATACACTGATATTGATAATTTCGGAATGTTGATTTTTCAACTAATTGATTTATATAAAAATTAAAATCTTAAGCAAATATTTTTGTTTGCATCTAGAGAAAATGATATAGTGCACGTTATTTTTAGAAATTTTATTATTAGGAAATTTTTTTAGAAATTTTATTATAAGAAAATAAATCTGCTGTAATTCTAAATCCAATAAACAGTATCTTGAAATTCTAGCAATCTCGAATCTAACCGTTAAATTCCTACGATCTGTTAGTGCTACTTCTAATTTTAGAGAGCCTGAATTGTAATATAATTTAATGAGCACGAGTTGAACCCACGTCCCGAGTTTTTCTACCGAGTGGTTACTGAACGTTCTTTTTTTGAACATCTTTATTTTTTAATTATATTTAATAAATAATTAAATTGTTCATCATATTTACTTATTAATAATATTACAAATAAATAGTTATTAATTAGACGATTGTATTTATCAATCATTGCGTTTACAATATACAAAATTCATAACAGAAAAAGTAAGTATTTGTAGTGTTATATTCATGAATCTTACACGGTTGGTTATCACTACTGTAAATGTTTTGACAAGATTCCATTTAATTAAGTAGAAACCACTGAGATTATGGCGATGACTTAATTTATTGTACATATGTTAATTTGATTTTATGTTGCTTTATTATTCAGTTAAAAAATCGTGATGATTTAATTTATTGTACATATGTTACTCCATTTAATAAGTAATTTTGTTAAATATATAACTAATTATAACTAATATTTGTTGAAACTTGGGTTCGAAACTCAGATGGGGGAAATCCTTTGTTATAATAACAAAGGTATTAAATAGTTGGGTGGCTTGACCTCCAACCTTTACTCAAAAAAAAAATATTTGTTGAAACTAAAGATTTATAACCTCGACAGTGAGATGGACACACTCATATTTTTATATTAAAACTCTTTCTGTCATTGCTTTTCACTTTTTAATTTCAAAAGGTGCTGAAGTTTCTGTAGCTGCATCTTTTGGAGAAAAAATGGAGTCAATCTGAGCCATTAATTAGAGCGCGTTAGATTAAGAACAAATTCGAGGAATTCCCATTAATTATTAAAGGGATTTCATCTGTGGCATATGCTAGGAAAGTTTGAAGATATAGTATTTTTTTTACATAAGGACATTTTGTAAATAAGTTTGAAGAAATAGTATTTTGTTTGATGTTTTAAAAATATAGGATATTTTATAAAATTATTCAAATTAAAAGATTAAATATTAAATATTGAAAAATTTATTGTTTTAATTAACTTTGTTTGACTAGAGGTCTTTAACAGTATTCCACTTTAAAGGACACTAAATAGTAGTGTACCTACTCTTTGATTGAAGTCGTAGTAGTATCTAACCACCAACATGTTCCCATTAAATATTCCTTAAGTTGTTCGCATCTATTTTCCCATTAATTACTACTGTTCAGTTCTAAATATGTCTCTTAGTTAGTTCTATGTGGAATCTGTTGTAATGCAAGGTGCCTACGGGCTTTGAATGAAACAAAATAGTAAACTGTTAAAAGAGTTGAACTTCTTAATTTTGGTAAAATTAAAAATCCTTTGAAAAGTTATAACGAAATTTGGCTCTCTCATACAGTACATAATATTTCTTCCTCTTTAAAGTTCGTAAATAATTACTCCTCAAATATACAGGAATTATCTCTTCCAGGAGAAAGAAAAAAATAATGAACTTAGTAGTTAGTATTACATAAAATCTAAGTGAGTTTTATATAACAAGTGAAATCATTATCTTTTAAAAAATCGTAAATGTGAAAGGATATGAAAAGACTAGGAAGACCGGAAGAGATACCAGTAAAGGTCTTTTTCCCAATAATGACCCAACATGGTACCGGTAGGAAGTTAATTACAATAAATAAATATAGCACGTTATTGATATTCTGACTCCACTATAAAATCTTGCCCAACTATCTATATTCTATATCCTACTTTGAGATATAGTAAGAGCAATATATTCAAGCAAAAGCTGGTAGTACGTAATGGCCATGCCATCCTCGAAAACAATGAATTACGCCCAGTTAGGCGATATAGTAAGAGAAAAACGGATGAGATCTGAAAGTGAAATGGTGCCCCAATTACGCCCAGTTATGCCAGTTAGTCTTTTCAAGGCAGCAATAAAAGGTGACAGCGAACACATTGATGGATTAATACGGCAACTACAGCCCGAAGAAAAGCTGGTAATATTTCGGAAACTATTGCTTGATTATATAGTCTGTAATTTACCTAGCAAAGTAAATAGGAGATGCACTCAGGGAAACACATGGTGGTACTTGATACCGTGAAGTAAAACTAAAACATATTACATTTAATTTTTATTTTATTTGTATTATTATTGTTGTTATTAATTATCGTCCTCGTTGTTATTATAGTTGGCCTATGCATTACCTATTTTAGTTTGATTAAATTAGGATTTGTGTTGTTAGTGGAAGACAGGAGGAAGGAGAAGAAAGAGCTGATGGGAAGTTCTTGAAGCTCTTTCTGTTTGTTTCAATACTTAATTCATTGTTTCCTTATTTATAAAAAAAATCCTGTACTAAATCCTGTATTCGAGCATGAAGGATAAAAAGGACAAGGTCCAACTTTTGAAAGCAGGGAGGGATCCAATCAGTGCAAGTGAATGACAAAGTGAATAGATAATGGTTCAAAAAGAGTAAATATTACATCTGTAATGCATCTCAACGATTTCAAATATAGCCTAATACTTAATCAAGAATCCACTATTTTGTAATATTATATCCCAAGCGCATCCAATTTGAATACTAATGACTCCTTAATGCATATACATGTCCAAAATCATGATTTTCTAAGTTTATTTTGCATATATTCACGATGCCAACCGTTAAATTTTTCATTTTAGGAGATTATCTTTCACATTAATTAATTCTTTCATCCTGCACAGAACCACTCAAATATCTTAACACAACTATATATACGTTATTACAAAATAAAGCTTCTAAATACTGATTGTAATCACTTTATACCAATCATTTCCTGGTATTTTGGGATTTCAGAGGAGTTATTTTTAGAACTTTTCGTGAATAAAAGCTTTCTTGAATGGGTAGAAGATAACTAATATATTGGTGGTGATTTTAGATAGTCTTAAATAAAGTGGTAAATGGTCTTAAAGTTCCCAAGCTATCCATGGAGTATTCAAAAGCAAAATTAATTATATATTGAGCCAAATGTTTGAGAGATGTGCTCTTAATTACCTCCTCCGTCTTATCTTCTCAATCTATGAAAATGATATATTTCAAATTTTAATATTTTCATGAAATTTTATATTTTCCAATCAGGTGGACATAGAGGACTCAAATTCTGCTCACCCAGAAAAGCAGACTGTCCAATCCAAACTCCAAAGTGCAACGCTTTTTGGAGACACAATTCTTCACCTACTTATTACTGAGGGGCACAATGACCTTGCTTTCAAGGTTTCTCAATGTGATAAGTCCCTGTTGAAAGCACGGAACAACATGTTGGAGGCACCCCTATGCTGTGCTGTGAAGGTTGGTAATATGGATGTCATTGTCAAACACATGGAAAGCAATTGTGCAGATGTGGAAGATGTTGTCGCAGCCTTGCATGTTGCTATAATTGAAGGTTCTACTGAGATGGTAATGAAAATGCTAGAAGTTGATCCTAATCTGGCATACATTCCATTTTCGGATGGAATGGTTCCCATTCATGAAGCTGCACGCATGGGCCACCTGGAACAGGTAAAGTATATCATGCGAATAGTCCCTGATTATGCCGAGTTGCGGGATCCTCGGGGAAGAAATCTATTTCACATTGCTGCGGAAGAAAATCAGAAAGAAATTTTTTCAGGTGTATTTTTAGATGCCACAATGAATACTGCAAAGAATTATGAAGGAAATACACCATTTCATATTGCAGCAAAGAAGGGACACAGGGAAATTATGAAAGCTATTTGGAAACACTCTGACCCTGAAGCAGAAGTCCCAAACAAGCAAGGCTACACACCATTCAAACTTTCCACCATGCAACTAAAAGCTAATAAGGTATGCTAAATTAAAGAAACATCAGAAAATTAGCTCCTGTGAACTACCAAGCTAATTGAGTAATGACTAATCAGGTGATACATAATAGCTTCAGGGCAGCACCAATGTTACTTAATGCTCTTAATATAGGCAAAATCTATATATACTTTTGAATTTTACTCTAGTACATCTTCTTTTACTAAAAAATGTTAGAATTTTGATCTCAACCGTTCGATTTTTTTCCATGGTCAATTTAGAAAAATATATGAACATTAAATTTTTGTTTATACTGGTATAAAATCTATTAAATTTTATTGTGATAATTGAGAGCTAAAAATTTGTGATATCCACTGGTCCAATCTATACGTTATTGACTAATATTAGTAAATATAGTTCCTGTTAAATTTCTGAATATTAATTATTATTTTAATTCTGAACATTAAATTTATTATTGTAATGCCTGCAATTATATAGTTCCTGTTAAATTACAATCGTTCTATGAATTTAGTTTTTTTTTTTGACAAAGAAAAAAGGGTCTAGCCCTTGCTTCATTAATCATTTTGGAGTTACAAAAGATATGTAACTAAGTAAGAAAAACAATTCTGCTCAAAACATTTGAATTTAGTTACTATGGATCTTCTAAAATTTCTCGGTGTAATTATGACCCAATACCACAAATATATTTCTTTTACCTTTACATTAATTATTTTTAATATTATAACTATGAAAGGTAATAAATTTATTAAGACATGCCTTGCTTTCAATATATCATATATTTTTCATTAGAACGGTTTGTATTGGTAAATGAGTGTGCCGTTGGTTAATAATATTATAACATAAACTTGGTTTGTCTCTTACAGGATTTTGATAATAACTTGATTGGCGAGTACGTTAGGAATGAAGGTCATAAATTTTCTGATAAGTGGTTTGATGAGGTAATGCAACCACCGTTGGAAAATAAATGGGACAGAACTCAAGTCATCGGACTGGGCTCCGTACTTATCACAACTGTAGCATTTGCCGCCGCTTTCACAATGCCCGGAGGTTATAACCAGGATTATGGTACACCAGTTCTAGGGAGGAAATATATGTTCCGGGCATTTATTCTAGCGAACGCTTTGGCATTTATACAAGGATTCTTAAGTTTAATGGTGCTTCTTTTGGAAACTCTGGGAGGTGTATCCCGCAATGCTATCTCATCTGCAACAATGTTATTTCTGGTGGCAGCGGGTAGTATGGTTGTAGCTTTTGGATTAGGGATGTATGTGACCCTTGCTTCAATTTGGTCACCAATCGCCATCCTACTCCTTGTTATCACTCTCGTTTTAGGAACTCCTCTCATGATTCCTGTTGTTCGGCAGTTAAAATCCAAATTAGGCCCCACTTTGACTTCTAATAGGAGGGATGGTATTTATTATCTATTGCTATTTTATGTCATATCTTTCCTGTTCATCTTTTGCCTAGCCTTTGTGTAGCTCAACATCTAGCTCTTTTCTTTATAACCTTTTATTTGTAACATTACGAAACATTGTTCTTTATGTTCTCATAATTGATGTATCTTTTGTTAATTTATAATCGAAACCTTTTTATTTTTTATTTTTTGTTATAAATTAAAACATTAAATAGTCGTGTTAGTTAATTATCGGTTATCCCCGTTATGTATGTGCTCCATTGTCGTGCTATTGGATCTGGCCGACTGTACTTAATTTAGGCATATCTATTGTGCGGTAGTTGGTAGCAATACGCAGGTAGTAATAAACCGTATCTATTAAGGTATTCCTGATAATTTTCCACAGTGCATATATATTGTGCATGTGTTTTATTTAAAAAAAAAAAATACTATTATTACATTTTATAGCTTTTAGCCATGTTTAATAAAACAATATCTTTGGATCTCACAAACTGTGATGATTATTAATTGTACACTATAAGAATGAGGCTGTATCTCTGCGAGGGTAAAAAGTGACAATCCGCTAGAATATACAGACAGAAAGGTGTTTTACATCAGTATTTTTGGTATAACATAATTTAATTATATGTTAGTTTACACATTACACTTTTCCAACATATATTCCTTGCGAATTAAATGAGAGGTACGTTGTGAGCTTTTCTTGGGAAAAATAATTAAATGTGTGAACTCAGTGAATTTCCAACGTTAAGTGCTAAGAAAAAAGGTGTCATTAGAAACCTGACTAAATAATAAATAAGAGCTAAACGTATACGACAAACTCTAATTTAATTAAATAAACATTATTTTCAATATTGGTAGTAACGCACACACACTTAGGAGTAATTGAGGTTTGACCTCGTGTCACACCATCACCTTTCTAATGAAAGATTTATGGAGCATATTGTGGGTACTTTTTACGTATAGTTAGATAGGTTCGAAGAACAACGAATATTTCAAGAATTGTGATAATATATTTTTAATTTAATTTATAAAATAAAAAATAAAAAATTATAAATACGTTGTTTGGTTCATAAATTGATCGTTTATGAATTTTTAAAAAATTCTTTATTTGATATTTTAATTAAATATTGCTAACTATAGACCCTTGTAAGTTTTAAGTCAATTAATCTACACTAAATTTCACTTTAAAAATCAAAATTTAATGTATTTAATAGATCATAACGGTACATATAGATTTTTATGACTGCATTTTTTATCTCTATTTTATCCCCTAAATGTCCCCCCAACTAACTTATCCATAAAGTATAATAGAGACCACTAACTAACTAACTTATTTTCTCTCTAGTCTCACATCTATCTTTTACATATTTTTAGAAGTTGATTTTTTTTTTCTCCATTTAATCGATCTCCTCAATATTTGTGACGATCTTTGAAGAATTTTGCAAATCTAAAACCACGATCATTTTTTACGTAATTTTCTATTTCAAATGAGATCCATAATGAAGTACTTTCAGGTGCTTCGTCGTTCAAGTACTCATACCTCAGTATGCAACTATTCATACTAAAACATCTAAAGTATTTATCTATAACTTTGAAAGTATCATTATTAGTAAATATACAAACTACAAATTATTCATACTAAAACATATAAAATATTTATACTAGAACATTGCATGTATACATATACATATCAGCAAATATTCAACATATAACATATTCAAACTACAAAGTATCATTACTAGAAAATATTCAAATACAAAGTATTCATACTAAAACATATAAATATTCATACTAGAACATTAAAATATTCATACTTACGCAATGAAATGTGAATTGTTATGGTGTAAAAGATTGAAGTGTGAATTGTTATGTTGTAATGTATTGATATATGTTGAGAAAAGTATTCAAACTTCTACTATGCACAAGTACGAATGCCCATGCACGTAAGTATTAATATATAATATATAAAGTATTCATACCTAAGATATTAAGTATTTCTAAAAAAAATATTAACATCAAGTATTTATACCTACGCATTGAAATGTGAAAAGATATCACAGAAAGTATGCACTTAGAGTTTCTGTGGTGGGACCGATTTCCTCATTGAGATAGGAGTAGGATCTTGGTGCGCACAAAAATTGAAACAGTCTTACACGAATTTTAATGCAAATAACACAGATCTTGATGCAATCAAACGGTCATTCCACCTACTCTAAATTGTTCCTCGTTGGGAGAGTGAATTGGTGCATGGAGACACGTGGACCACTTTGGTGCGCACGGAAATTTAAACAGACGGCGTATCGAGACACGTGGACCACTTTGGTGCGCACGGAAATGGAAACAAACTTACACGAATTTTAATGCAAGTAGCACGGATCTTGATGCAATCGAATGGTCATTTTACCTATTCTGATTTCTTCCTCGTTGGGAGAGTGAATTGGCACATGGAGACATGTGGACCACGTTGGTGCGCATGGGGACACGTGGGCTGGCAATGAACTGAATAAGGAATATTGTTTATGAATTGTATGGGGGGATGATTAGGGTATCAATTTGCGGGGGACAAAATATTTACTCTATATATATATATATATATATATATATATGAGTAAGGCTACCATGCTTTACAAATTAAAGTGTGTGTTTTAATTTGCGCTGATATCTCTATTTTTAAAGTTGAAATAGTCAATCCGAACCGCTCAACATGATCTCCATATTGAAATGTGCTTTGAGACCAAATTTTACATTTTTGGAATTTTTGTACTATTTATTAAGCCACTTTGAAAATCGCTGATTCGGTGGTCAAGAAATTTTTATTGTTCATCAAGATTTTCAGATTTTTAAAGTGGCTTAATAAATAGTAAAAAAATTCCAAAAGATGTAAAATTTGGTATCCAAGCACATTTCAATATTAAGAACATGTTGAGAAGTTTGGATTAATTATTTGAACTTTGAAAATAGAGATACGAGCGCAAATTAAAATACTCACTTTAATTTCCAAAGAATGGTAGCCTTATTATATATATGTACAGGGCGAAACTTAGTTATAGCAGGGGGTGCTAAGCCACCCTAACTTTGAATTTTTTTTTTATTATCAAGTATATAGAAATCATATTATATTGCTTGTTTTATAAGTAAAAGCTCCCCATAATAATATTTAAAATAAAGAGCTTTAAATAGTGAAGGATCTTCTTATCTTGTGTTATATTGTGTTGTGAATTTTTTATGTAAAAAAAATATGCTATACTTAAATTCTAGTTCCGCCCCTGTATATATAAATAATAAATACAAGAATCAGTCACTATCCGTGAAGGTAAAAAGTGATTATTGCCGAGAGTATCACTATTACTGACGAGAGTATCCGTGATGAAACCGATAATAAAAAACAATTTTTCCCATCACGGATAGTTATATATTCTATTTCTTGATGGTTCATCAGTGCGATTAATGTGTACCGTATACTATGAAACATATATATCTGTTGGTACTCACTAGTTCTAATCGACTTCATTTGTTTTTCGTATCATCCTATTACAAATTATTTGTTTTAACTTTTCCAACATCAGACTTCGCAGCTTCTGCGAACATTTTTCAATAAAAAAAAAAACATTTCCAACCTCCAACTAACAATTTGATCCATAAAATGAGAGCATGACCATTATTTTTACTCACAAAAAATAATTCCCAACCTCCAAGCGATTGATTAATTTGTCATGTGCACTGACGTGTATATTTTTTTGCCTATCATTTCGTTATAAAATATCTACAAGTGATTCATATGGTAATCACATGGTTTATCTTGTGTAATGAAGGATATTAAGTACTTGGGACCAGCAAAATGATCATTCAGATAATATTTTTCCAAAATTCATTAGAATATATATATTTTGATGGTTTATCGTGAGTTTTTTTTTTTTTTTTTTGAGTAAAGGTTACCGTGAATATTGATACACCGCAGATTTTAATGTGCGAAATAGCTAGAAATATAAACCCTGTAAGAATTCACACATTCACATTCATATAAAAATATAAAATTCAAGCTTTATAGAAAACATTAATTTTACATCAATAGGGAATTAAAAGAAGAGAAAAGCACGTACGGTCTGTACATCTTCTTTTACTATAGCAAGCAAATGGGAAGTTCACTATAAAAAAAAAGCTGTTCTAACAATTATACACCAAATTTATCTCGAAGTAATTGAACAGAAACAAGATATTACATGCTACAATGGCCTGAGTTGTTTTTTATTTTGGTGCTCAGAGCTCGGATTTTCTTGACTTTCTAGACTTTTAAGGAGTTTCTTCCTTTGTCATTGCAGCAAAGGAATTCCACACACCTTGCCAACCTTTAGCCCAAAACGAGGGGCCCTCTTTTTTTGTTTGTTCCGATTCCTCCGTGATTGTCATTTTATTGTTTTCCATCTCAGCATTGTTTAATGGTTTTGGGTCCAATGGTCGATCAGGTATTCCATCCTATAGTTTGCAGAAAAGTAGATATTACTATTGCAGGGTTATATTAGGTTGGAATTAGACAATATAACTAAATAAAAACATGCTACTCATGATAAATAGAAGTACAACCAGGTACTCTTGTGCATTTTGCTTGTTTATGCAAATGAGTCCTCAAACGAATCCTCAATTGGGCTTCAGTTTGCAACTGACTAATTTCATTTGCATCAAGCGTCCTGAAGTTTAGTTTTCCCAGTCTATCCTCAATGATGCACGGTGGGCTCGTTTGATGTCCTAGAAAATGAAGGAAAATGGAGGAAAGTAGCAAATTTTCTTGGATCAATGCTGTTTGATTTGTTGGAAAATGACAGAAATGAAGCCAAGTAGTCCAATGTTTCCTCACATTGTTTTTTCAAAAATTTTGCCAGAAAACACAAGATATAGATCCTTGAAAAGCATTTCTCATATTTTCTTGGACAAATTCCTTCATTTTCGAACACATCAAAAAGGCCCAGTGTCAACTTCACAAAATTCGACCTTAAAAGCAAAAACTGGTGCTGGACTAAAACGTAAAGAAGATAGACATGGTTTTAAAACTCTACTAGTACATGATATGTGCAGTAAGAATATACCTCTGGACTAGGTGGTCCACTGAACAAGCATCACGGTACAGGTTAGAGCAGAGACCATTCAGCAATTTATCAACGGACTGTGGAATTTCGCACAAAAATTCTGTTTCGGCAGATCTCTTTATTGCCTGAATAATATTTTAATTGATTATTAAGAATTAAGAAGGAAATAATATTTGCTGGCATGTAGCCTTATAAAAATCATAGCAATGAGGGATCTAGTACTAAATCAATTCAAACAAATAAAAAAAGAATAAGAATCCTCCGAATGGATTAAATATAAGTCACCGTTTTGTGACATACCAGATCCTCTTTCTTCTGCAGCTGCTGATTGATCTGGTGCACGACCTCGTACACCTGGCACTGTGGTATATTTTTGTTGCTTTCACTCAAGGCAGCATAAGAGAAGAGGAGAAGCCATGAGAGGAGAAACAATGTCAAAGAGACAACTCTCGCCATGGATTGCTGTGTTTCTATCTTGTTTCCCCGAGCACTCCAGCGTTCGACTTTATATAACAATTTACTACTTCGGAATGCTCTCCAGTTCATTAAACTGGACATATCCAGCTTTTATTTTTATTAAAGAGCTCCATACACTCTAGCATCTTTTAGATGTTATTCTCGAGAATTAAACATACATCTCTTTGAAAAAAGACAAGGTCTCATGCCACTACATTAAGTCCATAGTGGTCTAGCATTTTCTTTATTATTTTTTTTTATAAATACAGAACACACTAGTACATAAAATGTGACTATACATGGTCCAAATAGCTAATGACAGACCGTTCCACAATCATGTTAGCAAGCGTCGTGTATGAATATAAGAGCATATCCTACATGATTACCAAACCATGTCTATGTAGAACTAACATACTCGGTTAATAAAAGTGAACCATGCTAATTAATATCAACCAAATCAGATTTGTAATTTGTTGAATTTGTCCCAACAACTTTATTATTGTTCAATTAAGCAGTTTATGTGAAAAGAATTGCTGAATCAAATCTTGGGTATGAAAACAGATCTGCATCAACTCTTGTTTGGAATTATCCACATAATATCTCCCCCACGTTTCTCACACTAAATTTGGAAAAAAAAAAAAAAAAACCATGACCTCCCAACCAAGACGGATCCATCCTTCATTTATGCTTGTAAACACGAGCTCCAAACCAAAGTTTTAATAAATGCACGACCAGACTTTTGTTGCTCCAAACTCCTTTAGAGCATCTTAAGTGAAATTCGAGTATATTTCTTCAGATCCACTTGTACAAACTTGATTTGATCATATACCTTTGCACTTACGGCCTTGCTTGGTTTAGACTTCAATATTTTGCTTTTTCTTTTGGTTATTGTACTTCAGCTATAATGAGATAGTCTGGTGCACAAGAAGTACCGATTTTTTTATAAATAAGAAAATAATTAAATAAATAGCGTGATTAGGGAATGACCCGGGGAATTTGCGAAAATGGGGAAAACCGTGATCTGAGATCGCAGCCTGTGGACGTCACGTAGAATCGCGGCCCGATTTAGCGCAGCATTACCGTCTAAACCCAACTGCTAAACCACACTCGGGCCGCTGTACGAAACAACGGACTCGGGCCGCTGTACGAAACAACGGACTAGGGCCGCTTTTCTAAATAACGGACATAGGCCGCTGTCCAGTATAACGGACCGGCTTAGGCCGTTGATTAGAATAACGGCCGAAGTATTTCCTATACCTGCGCGTCCCTCTCTCTCACGCGGCGCCGAAAAACCGAAGAAACAGCGCTGTTTAGCCGAAAAACCGAAGAAAAACAGCGCAAAACAGCGCTTCTGGCCGCTTCGTCCGCTGTCCGCGCGTTGCAATGCCGCTGGGACGCTGTTCTGAACAACGGCCAGCAATTTAAGCCACCAACCCCCGCACCCAAACACTGAGCCTGACCCCGCCGGACCCACTGAGTCTGACCCCGCCGGCTGCTAAGAAGGTTTGTTTTTTTTTTTTTTTTTTTTTTTTTGTAAAATTTAGTAATTGATAATAATTTCTGATTTTATTTGTTATCAAGATTATTGTGAGATTTAATTATATGAATTTGTAGCAAATAAGATTTAATTTTGTAAATTAGTTTTTAAGTAGATTTAATTATGTTAATTAGTGTCCGGTTTAGATTTAATTTTTATAAATTAGTTTTGTGCAATTTGTAATTTGTTTGAACCAAATTGATCCGAATTGTATAAATTAGCATTACGCATATCATTTTTGGAAATCGATGAATTATACTAAGTTCAAATCCGATTAAATTAATTAGATATAGTACATGCAAGACTAAATGTATTAATTAGATATGGTTATAGGGATTTGAGGAAAATAATTAAATTAATTAGATATAGCACATGCAAGACTAAATGTATTAATTATTGTCCGGTTTAGATTTAATTTTTATGAATTAGTTTTGTGCAATTTGTAATTTGTTTGAACCAAATTGATCCGAATTGTATAAATTAGCATTACGCATACTATTTTTGGAAATCGATGAATTATACTAAGTTCAAATCCGATTAAATTAATTAGATATAGTACATGCAAGACTAAATGTATTAATTAGATATGGTTATAGGGATTTGAGGAAAATAATTAAATTAATTAGATATAGCACATGCAAGACTAAATGTATTAATTATTGTCCGGTTTAGATTTAATTTTTATGAATTAGTTTTGTGCAATTTGTAATTTGTTTGAACCAAATTGATCCGAATTGTATAAATTAGCATTACGCATACTATTTTTGGAAATCGATGAATTATACTAAGTTCAAATCCGATTAAATTAATTAGATATAGTACATGCAAGACTAAATTTATTAATTAGATATGGTTATAGGGATTTGAGGAAAATAATTAAATTAATTAGATATAGCACATGCAAGACTAAATGTATTAATTATTGTCCGGTTTAGATTTAATTTTTATGAATTAGTTCAAATCCGATTAAATTAATTAGATATGGTTCAAATCCGATTAAATTAATTAGATATAGTACATGCAATTAATATTTGATTATTTGGATTAGTATACTTTTATGCATTAGTATATTTCTTGTTTTTTATGAATTATTATGAATACGTATATTTTCATGCAGATGTCAACAAGTGGTGGTCCGCATGTTGTTCCAACAGAAAGATTTAGCGATTTCTTATGGATGCCGCATGGACAGCATAAGATCTCTTTGTTCTCCGATACTGTAAGTTACACAATGAATATCCAAATTACACAAACATAGTTTTTATAAATAGATATTTGAATTACGATATTTTATTTTAACCAAATTGTATATCAATGACAGGATTATAATGGAGTGGATGTTCGACACCACCGGCAACATGGGGTTCGATACCATGCGCTTTGCGAACCTTTTTTGGTTAGTCTCGGGTTGTATCAGGTTTCTCGAATGGAAGAAATAAATATTGACAAATGGCTTCTCGCTGGCCTCGTTGAGCGGTGGAGACCTGAGACGCACACTTTCCACCTTCCCGTGGGGGAGATGACAGTCACCCTGCAAGATGTTTCATGTCTATGGGGATTGCCAATAAAGGGGGCTCCGGTGACTGGTTTTGCAGACTGTGATGCGTACAACTTAGTGGAGCGGCTTCTTGGAAATGGGGTTGCAGATGCGGTTCTGAAAAAGAAGAAGAAGAGATCAGGGTCAGGAGAGGCAGCTGTTGTCACGACATCTGGATATTCCATAGGTCTGAAAGAACTACGCATTCGATTTGCTGCCATGCCAAATCAACAGCCGGGTGAGCCTACAGCAGAGCAGGTACGCCAGTACACTCGGGCTTACATACTTGACTTGTTCGGATCGATTCTTTTTGCTGATTCGTCGGGGGATTCAGTTCCGGTCATGTATCTGCAATTTCTGGACGATCTTGACCAACCGAGGCAATACAACTGGGGTGGTGCTGTTCTAGCGGTACTTTATAGGAACTTGTGTGTTGGCGCTGAGCGTAAGCCGAAAACTATGTGGGGACCAACTCTTCTTCTGCAAAGACGGTGTTGGTCCAGATTACGACGGCGGCCGTCCTCGTCTTAGGCATGAATGGACTCCAAATTGGGGCGACCCAGATTTACTCAGGTTAGTTTAAGTTAGATTGTCAATACTTTAATTTTGTATTCTATTATGTTTGTTAAGATTCTGGATTTTTTTTTATTGTAGGTGTCCTGCAATCGGTGAGATGTGGTGTCATCGCCGTGTTTACAATCAAGCCCACAATCGGGCTGGAGTTAGCTATTTCCGCAACCAATTGCAGGATTTGGAAGATTACATGATAAAATGGGAGCCTTACAGAGATATACTAAATGAGGTTCCATCTAAGTTGCCGACACGAGTTCATGATGAGAGCGACGTATGGCTAGCTGGTGTGCCACTAATACACTTTTGGATAGTCGAACATCACTATCCTAACAGAGTGATGCGTCAGTTTGGACTTGCACAGGTCATTCCGCCAGCACTGCCGTTCCACGAGGCCGAGGTACGCCGATTGCATAATATCATTCACGCTGCCAATACGATAAGAAAAAATTGGGCCAATGAGCACCAGACTTATGTAGAACAAGCATCACATCCTGCCAACCACTTGGTTGTTCCGACGGGTTATTGGACGGATGACCAGCTTTTTCCATATCGAAGCTGGTTTCAGAACAATGGGATGCACAATGTCTTCCTGGAAAGACGGTGCATAGAGGGCCTTCATAATCCCATTCCAGAATACAGAGATGAGCACGGCGAAGTAGGCTACATTCCCAGTGCCCCGAAAGACACACGTGATGTAAGTTTTAATTTAATCATGAAAATAATTATTTTACGATATTTCACTTTCAGTTTGGTTACCAACTTTTTTTTTTGTTTGTAGGCACTACGAGGGGTGAAGATAGTATCGTATGGTGCAGCTTTGCTGAAAACAAAAACATATAAAGGGTTGGGAAAGATTTTGCTCAAATTAAGTTGTGGACTGCTCAGAGACAATGGTATGGAGCCTAAATTACGTAACATGATGCGAGCGGCCAATCTCCCGGAGAACTACGATGACATTCCCGATGTTGAACTTCCACCTGGCTTAGAACCTTTTCCCAACTTGCCCCAAGATGATGATCCCCATTATCAAGAGAATTGGATAAATTCGGAGAATGGATTGGTGGAATACCTCGCACAAATTCCGGATATACCCAGTCAGGCCTATCAGGTGAGTATAAAGAACTTCACAATATTTTAAATAATCGTCAATTATTTATATTGAAATATTAACATATTTATTATAGGGATTTGAGCATCCTGCCGGTGGTACATATGGCAATGTTGCACGGGCACTTTATAATGTTACGGGCGACACAGGACCTAGTCAGGTCTATCAGGTGAGTACAAAGAACTTCACAATATTTTAAATAATCGTCAATTATTTATATTGAAATAGTAACATATTTATTATAGGGATTTGAGTATCCTGCCGGTGGTACATATGGCAATATTGCACAGGGCGACACTGGACCTAGTCAGGTCTATCAGGTGAGTACAAAGAACTGCACAATATTTTAAACAATCGTCGATTATTTAAATTGAAATAGTAACATATTTATTATAGGGATGTTTACTAACTACTAAACTATTTTTATAGGGATTTGATAATATATATTGGGCTAATTCAACGGCTTACGCAGCAGAGTTGCTTGCACCCTCGACTTTCGATCAAGTTCATGTCCAGGAGGGGCAACAACTAATGGAACAACTTTTTGGCGGCCTCTCCGAAGGTGTGCAACACATAGCCCCCCCCCAAGAGGCGCAACACCAACCCTTCCCCGAAGAGGCGCAACACGTAGCACCCCCCCAAGAAGGACCACACGTAGCGAATGTGGAGGAAAGAACTCCGCTTGTGTATCAAAGACGTTCTTCGAGACCCACCAAAAAGCCAGATCGATTCACTTTCTCGTAAGTATTTTTCTACATTATTTTATTCTACTGTTTGACTTTAAGTTAGATTACTTCATCTTCTTTCGAATAATAATTTCAGCCTAAATGTCTTATGACTTGTTTTTTTTAAAATATGTAACAGTGATAGAAAGAAGAAATGAGGAGGTTCAACATGAACTATATATGACTTGTTAGTTTATGACTTGTCGGATTATGTTTTGTATGGACTATATATGACTTGTATTATGACTTGTTAGTTTATGCTTGTATGGACTATCTATATGTTAGTTTATGAATTGTTAGTTTATGCTTCTACTAAAATCTCAATCTAATTTAATTTACAAAACCATCCATACATAATTTTTTTTGCCAAATGTACGAGAACTGTTCATTTCATCTTCTAATGTAACCGGAAGATGTTCCTGAAAATAAAAGTACAAATTAGAGTACACGGCTTATAGATAAGAAAAAATTTTAAAATAGAAATCAGGAGCAAACCTGCTGCATGTATGTCGGACGTAGAACGTCTAGATGGTTGTCTTGCTGTCCTAACAGAAGAATCCTCTATATAAATAATACAATGACATTAATCGATATTTTATGTAAGTATATTTCATATAAGAATGACACCAAATTTTGTGTAAGTATATTTAAGAAAAATTAACAAACCTGTTGCACGTCTATCGGACGTCGAACGTCTAGCTTGGTGTCCCATGGTCCTTCCTTCCATTTCGTCCATTATCATGACTGCCCGGTTGTGCCTTCTCCGACCCTTTTTTTATTCTGTTATGGTCCGGAATAATAGTTGGACCGTCGTAACGTGGCCATTCGCATTGGTTGCCAAAGCCATGAAATTCCCCTCTCCAAGTTTCAGCAAGTTCGGCCACCGAATACAAAGGATGCACAAATAAATCGCGATTGTATTTCCGTTCCCGACAAACGGCAAGTACATGAGCGCACGGTATACCTGTAAGTTGTGGCTTAAGACATGTACATTGAGCTTGGTTTTCATTACTTATAATGACCTGATACTTGAAGGTTTCTCTTTTGTAACTAAAATTTCCATCATGGTATTTGTACAAGACGCTCTCATCAAAGACCCTGACCTCATGTTCACCGTGTAAACCGAGTGGCATTGAACGCATTGGTAAGCATTTCTTGGTTCTTTTTGTCAATAACGCTTCAACTCGCGCAGACCACATTTCCCGATTTGCTATGCGAGCCATTGCTTTCTCCCGTCTCTCCGTAAACCAATGAACGCACTTATAAAATGTGTCGTCCACGAGTGCAACGACTGGTAGTCTTCGGCTATATTTGAATACATTGTTCAACGATTCAGAACCATTGGTAGTCATGACTCCCCAACGTGCACCGCCGTCCATGTGTTGATACAACTTCCATGGTTTAGGGATCTCATTCGTATTGGTATCTTTGTATTTCCCAACATTTTCTAAGTATTTAACTGCATTTGGACTTCTCTTTTGCAGTAGTTCAAAGAACTCTTGAAACCTCCGTGGCTTCTTCTTTTTCACAAGTATTTTAAATATTTCACAAATTTTTTTGTTGTGTACATTTCGCATCAAATTCTCGGCCACGTGCGTGAACACAACCTGTGAACGCACTCGCCGCCCTCCTCATACCATCCACCGATACTGTCGGTGAATACTTTCTTAATCGCCATGTGCCGGTCGGAAACAACACACATGAATCTATTACCTACAACCTCCTGTCTAAACCACCTCATGAACCATCCCCATGTCTCGAATCTCTCTTCATCTACTAATGCGAAGGCCAGAGGAAGCAACTGGTTCTCAGCATCATAACCGCACGCCATCAACAGTCTCCCTCGATACCTACCAGACAGGAAACACGCATCGATACTAATGATTGGCCTGAGATGGGGAACTGCAGCAATGCACGGACCGAAAGCCCACGCAGCTGCCTTAAATAGCCTTTTCCCGTCTCGTCCTATGGGTTCGTGCGCAACTCCATATTTTGTTCCGGGATTGGATCTTTTAATTGCTTCCAACAATGGAGTGAGTAGGTTGTATGAGCCTTCCCAAGTACCGAATATTTGTGCGATTGCCAACTCTCGGCCACGCCACAACTTGTTATATGACGGTTCAATTCCTTTGTATGCTTTACGAACTATGCCTCTGATGGATTTAATATTTTTTGTAACATCTTCTTTAATATCTTCTTTTATAGCGGCGGCAACCATTTGTGCGGTTAAATTTGAATGATCTCGTACGCCGAGAATCGGCATGACAAGTATGTGGTCCTGAGACTGTTCTAATCTCCCACTTAGATGAAAATAATCCGGATTTGGCATACAAACGCCATTCACACCTAGGGTCCTTGCAATTGACTATCAAGCTGTTTTTTTTGCTAGTGGTAGTTTTTATTTCTATATTCTCGCCGATGTGATAATTATTTATTTCGAATTGGAGAGCATCTTTTGAAGAGTACTCTTGACCTACAGCAAGTGGATCATGAGAATGTTTGGTTGTACCGAAGAAGCTGACATCTGCTTCCTGGAATGCCGAGGTGTCATTGAAACTTGCCACTGGGTGAGTCAACCCTCTATCACGTGTTTCACGCGGTGGGATCGGGGTATCAACCGGGACATCCCCTTCTGCATCAAGCTCATTGTCCCAATCGGCATCATCCTCACATGAGTCAGCGTCGTCTTCATCATCACTTTGCGGCACGTCGTCAGCTTCGTGACTAGGATCACCTGCCCTCGGCGGATCAAGCCATGGACTGGCCGGATTATTGTATTCTGCCCAACCCATATCTGCTTGAGTAGGCTGTGACAACTCATTTACATCGGGATAAGGATGAAGATAAAGGTCTCGTCTCGGTATTTGTTGTGTCTCATATGGTTGCCGCTGACTAGGACCCGCTTGTGAATCACTGTATTGCGTATGTACGGGTTCTGGTTGTGTCTGATAGGGTTCGAAGATACTAGGACTAGCTTGTGAAACACCGTATTCGGTATATACATGTTCTGCTTGTGTCTCTGGTGCCACGCTATCAATGGACAACTGTGGTTGCATTGAACCGACAATTGGAACTAACTCAACGTATAGATCGACATAATAATACTGGGTTCTGGCAAGCATACTTTGGTTATAAATACCTCTCCAAGTCTGTTCGCACACGATTTCGATTATCTCATAATAACGGCGAGTTGTTGTGCCAACATTAACCCGTGCAAATATTTTCAAATTGTACTCACTCTCATGATATCCAAGGCGACGACAAATTTCACCTTCTACATCATGCCAGCCTGTTTCACCGGTTGCCATCAACGAGAATCGAGAACGAATGCTGTACTTCGCTCCTTTTCTATCATATTGTATTTCACCGCCGAAATAAATCCTTAACATCAGCATGATTGATTTTTTTAATGGATCAGCCTACACAATAATAAGTAAATTAGATAAATATTACACTAATATATAATTTGATTTTTTTTAATTGCATCAGCATGATTCAAGCTAGTGGCAAAAATAATTAACATAAAAATTTCGAATCTAGATTAATAAAAATAACAATAATTGTTAACATAAAAAAAATACGACATAACTCACATAGATTGAAGCTATATTCCAATGCGAGAACCTCAGAGAGCGTAATTTGAATTGATATTTTTCAAAAATCACACAATGGCAGATGAAGCTCGCAGTGTGAATGTCGGACAGAGAGGAGTTTCATTGAAAGAGTGAATGTCGGAGAGATGATCTGCCGACAAAATACAGGTGAGGCCGTTATCTTAATTCACGGCCTAGGGCCGTCGGCTCGTTTCACGGCCCTTAGCCGTTGTATGAGATCGCGTCCCTAGGCCGTTGGTCTATTTAGCGTGCTTAGCCCGTTGTTTAATTTGGCGTCTCTAGGCCGTTGAGTGAAATAACGGCCCATCCTTGACCACGGCCGGATGAAGCTAGTCCGCTAATTTTGGCTAATCGGGAGTGCGCTAATTTTGGCTAATCGGGCCGTTATTTTGGATAGCGTCTCTGGGCCGTGATATTAAACAACGGTTTTCCCCATTTTCGCAATTAATCGAAATCATTCCTTAATCACGATATTTATTTAATTATTTTTCTATTAATAAAAAATTCGGCAAGAAGTACTCCAGGCTTTTGAAAGGAACTATAAAAAAATATATATATTCTTAATGTTTTTTTTTTTTAAATATCACAGATAAAATATTGTTTTTATTAAACAAAAGTGCAAAGGGTTTTTTACTGACCCATGTGTAGTTAATAAATTCTTACTTTGTAGTTTGTCACTAAATTCGAGTAGTTAGGTTTTGGCTACATTAAACTAAACTTTTCAGTTGTTTTTGTTTCAATAGTCAGTACATCATACAAAACAAAGAATGTTACCAACTGGTAGCTAGAGTCACAATGTACTGAGATTTGTCATTTTATCACTATTTTCTGAGATCAGCAAGTTCCACAATGATGGAAGCTTTGTGTTGGGGAATCATGAAGGCCAAACAATTACGTCTTATCTAGAGATCAAACAATTACATCTCATCTAGGGGTCAAACACTTACACCCCAGAGAAGAAGAAATAATACCCACCTTAACCTAAGGACCGCCCTATGTCAAAGATACCCAAAACAGAATTTTTAGTGCGGAATACAATACCTGATTCCATGTTGTTTGTCATGGAATATCAAACTCGAAGTTGGAGCAGCAAACATCTCCGTGAGCGCGAGACAAGACTCTAGTTCTTCCTTACTCGCCATTTTGATTGGATCTTAGATTAGGTCTTCCAAAGTAACAAGATCGCCTCTTAAGAATTTCTCTCCAACTTTGTTAATGAAATTCTCCTCTCAATTCTTTGATGGTGGAAGAAGGGAGAAATGCACTCAATTTCTGTAGAATAATAACTTCTGAAGAAGGGAGAAAGGCACTCAATTTTCACTAAGTCCCCAGTGCGTCCGCATTACGCTCGGACTTTTCTGGATTTCCTGAGTGCATCTGCACTCAGATCCAGTGCGGGTGGACCACCCACACTGGGCTCCCAGAAGCTCCAAGAATTTGGCTAAGTACCGAATGCGTCCGCACTGGGGTTCCAGTGCGTCCGCATTACGCTCGGACTTTTCCTGTGTTGTCCAAAGTTCTCAAATTTTGGCTAAGTACTGAGTGCGTCCGCACTCAGATCCAGTGCGGGTGGACCACCCACACTGGGCATCCAAAAGGCAGTTTTCTCAATTGCAAATTTCAAAATCAGTCCATCAATGATTTGATCTTTGCCCAAATTGTTCTACACACTTATGGACCACATCCTATTGAATACATAGATTGTCTAATATCTTAATTACATATTAGATCACTTTAATTGTGACAATCATATTGACAATAAACAATTCATAATTATATTACATATATGCTCAACGTTGGATTAAGATCCAACATTCTGGAGAAGATTAGAAGTATGGCTAATTCAGGTAGAGTGTCTGGTTTTATTTAATACTGATCTAACTTATATTACATGTCTTGATATATGGTATAGATTTTTAGTTAGACACCAGTGTTTCAAGTAATTTTCTCTTCACAATTTTACTTCATGCTGAGTTAGTTATTATCAATCCTCATTGATTGTATAGTTTTGTAAATTGTAATATTCCTGTACAACTAATTAATTTTTGTTGTCTATAACTTCCATGTAGATACACTTTTTTATTAACCTCCAAAATTAAGCAGTTGTCGAACCAAGATGAGGTCTCCATCTAGCTCAGTTTACGCGTTATGTAAATTTTGTTTATATTGTTGGGATGTTTGGGAATCAGTTTTGTATGTTGTTTATATTGTGTCATCTTTTGTGTATATTACAAAATTATTTGCATGATATTTTTTTTAATGATAATGAATGTTGAATGGTAATATATATGGCTAGTAAAAATATGGAGGCTAGCCTCAATACAAATAGAAATATGACAAAAATTTATACCAACAATTAACTACAGTTATAAAGCCAACAATGACTTACAAATCTGTACCATATATGGCTTACAAACAAGATAGAAACACGGCAACAACTACAGTTTAAATAAACCGTAAGTATTGAGAAGCTACACTAACTGTTCTTTACCCGTCAGTAAAGACATATCTATACTTACGACGCCATCACTGACGCCTCTATAGCAGTTAGTGTCGGGATGTTTGAATAATTGGTGAAGAGATTTTTTGTACTAGTGTGTCTTTAGAATACGTGATGTATCTCTGTTTTTTTGTAAGAAAAATTCGGAATCTTGCCCACATTTAATACATAATTATGGTTACAAGAGGCTTGTAGTTGCAAAGACAAAAGAAAACAAGAGATGCTCAAACAGGCTTGAGGTCAAACAAATATAAGTAAAAATAAAAATAAAGGGAAAGAAGAAAAATCTAAGAAATTTTATTAGGTTGTTAATCTTTTTCCGGTGTTTCATAGTGGTGATGTAACTGCCCCACCTCTTCTATCTACTCATCGCAAGTTTTTTAATGCATCTCTGAAGATGCGTGAACATGCATCTTTGTTTCCAAATAACAAACATTGTTACCAACAAGGTTTCCCTAGCACTTCTGCGATTATCTGGCTGAAACATAGCATCTATTGCTTGGGACCTCATTTGTTTTACATGCTCATTCGAGCATACATCTCGGTTGCAAATAAGCATTGGCCAAACATGTGAAGCATTGTTTCCGACAGCACATAACACATCTGGTTGTGATAGGCAAACCTCTTTTTCTTAGGTTGCCAATCATGAGCAGCTTGTTGTTTACCAAAAGCCAGCCAAAGACTTTTATTCTGAGTGGTACACGTAGTTTTCATAAGCGGTGGGAATGGTTTGTAATGTATGACAGATTTTTGAGAGTCGGTATGCACTTTCACATCTGTTTGTAATGTATGACAGATTTTATTCATGTGATGTCATCCATCAGATGTCATCATCTTCTTGGTCTATGTGTATTACGACTCTTTGGACATAGCCTTTTAAGTCGTTGCAATTCCTCTTTTCTTCCGTTTTCATTTGAAATGGCTGGAATATTGGTCTATCCCTTGCATTGATAAAAATGAATAGTAATATAATTATTTGTGAACCAAACTATTTATAAATTTCAAATATTTTCCTATTTATTTGAAATTCGAGAAAATTTAGATTAACACTTGCACTTTGGTTTTGGCAATTTAATTTTATGGTCTTATAAAAGATCGGAAGGCTTAGACATCAAATCTAATGTTGTCTCATGACATCAAATCTTGTTTCAAACTATAGTTTCTTATAAAAGCTAATGTTGTCTCAAACTTCAAATATTTTGTTCTTTTTTTTTTATAAAAGATTTCAGAAAGTAGGGTGGAATTATTTTGTAAGTTGTAAATATATATTTTATCGTTTTATTTATAAATAAATGCCAACATTAGCCTGGGCCCACCCATGAGCTATGAATGATCATTGAATCATTGATCCATACTTCTCGAGACGTCACAATGTTTGCGTAATATTAACTGCAAGTATAAAACAAATTATGAATAGAATATGTGAAATGAACTATTTATGAATAACACTGTTTCCCAACAACTATTTATGAACTATTTACGAATTATTAAAACATATGTGGTAATGAACGAGAAATTATGAACCGAAATACCAACCTCCAGTTACACTGTTATGTATGTTAATAAAAGTGAAAAATGCTAATTAATATCAAAAAATAAGATTTGTAATTTGTTGACTTTGTCCCAACAACTTTATGTACGTTCAATTAAGCAGTTTATGGGAAATGAACTGCTGAATCAAATCAATTGGGTATGAAAACAGAGTTGCATCAACTCCTGTTCGGAATGATCCACATAATATCTCACACACGTTTCTCACATTGACACGTGGGGGACCAGTCACTAAATTAGGAACCAAGACGGATCCATCCTTCATTTATGCTTGAAAACGCCGAGTTCCAAACTCAAGTTTTAATAAATGCATGACCAGACTTGGCGTGTTTAGAATACGTGTCGTGTCAGCATGTCAAAAATTCTAAACGTGTTATGGCATGCAGTGCCATATAGTACCGAAAATGAACAAAACACGTTTAATAGCGTGGCACGTCATGAACAAAACACGTTTAATAGCGTGCCATGGTATGACATGCCGGTTTTTCTTTCTTTCTTTTTTTTTTTTAGATTTTGATAATTTGTTTCATTTTTTTTACTGATGTTAAAAAAATCTGCAAAAATATCCAAAAAAAATCAGGAATAAATTAAAATATATTTTCTGTAAGTTTCAGTTTTTTTTTTTCAAAATATTTTGTAGTATTTTTGTAGTCTGGTATAATTTCAGATAATATTGAATTTTTTATCATGAAAAATATCTAAAAAATAAGATAAATTTGACGTGCTATGCCGTATATTGTATTTGTGCTGTGTTCGTGTCTAGACGTGTCATGTTTAAGCATGTCCATTTAAAAAAAAATTAGTACAAAACAACACTAGGGGCACGGTACGTCTAACATGATGTGTTGGAAATATTGTGTAGTGTCTTCAACTGTGCGTGCTGACATGTGTGTCAAACACACTGTGCTTTTGCTACGCCCTATTTGATAGATACGATACAGATGGAATATTTTTTTTTATAGTTCAAACTTGATTTTATTTTATTCCATATTTATCCGTTAAATATTAATTATATCTGTATCCTATATATTTATTCAATAAAATTATCAGATAGTAAAATGATAACAAGTGAATAACGAAAATAAATATAATAATTAGATTTATTATATGTTTTACAAATAGATCATCAAACTCATTAATTTTACACATATGCAATCACAATATTAATATAAAATTCAAAATACAATGCACAATCAATTTGATCTGAATTTTTTTTTTAACAAAGCAAAATAAAAATAAAAAAATGGAAATCTTTTTTAACTCCCTTAATTTTCTTGTTTGAAAACATAAACATACTTCCTTAAATTAGTTTAAGCCAAAAGAAAATCTAGCTAGTTTACAAATTGTACAAACAAATTTATGTTGACATGTTTTTTATAATCTATGACGGAAGAACTTCTATATTTTTTCTAATTACATAAAAATGAATAGTAATAGAATTATTTGCGAACCATGCTATTTATAAGTTTCAAATATTTTCCAATTTATTTTTGAAATTGGACAAATTAAGTTTAGATTAACACTTGTACTTTAGAAGAAAAAAATGATGTTGAATTAGTTTGTCATGACTATATATATGATATTAGTCAAAAAGCTAATGTTGTCTCAAACTTCAAATCTTTTATCTTTTTTTTAAAAGAGATCAGAAAGTAAGGCGGCATAATATTTGAAGTTATATATATATTGAGGAGGTTCCAATGCCTCATATCCTATATATTCGTTTTTAAAGTCCAAACAGTTGATCCGAACTGCTCAATATTTTTTAAAATTTTTTTACTATTTTTTTAGATTTATTGAAAATTGTTGTTTTTCAAAAAAATTGGACATAAAAAACAGCAATTTTCAATAATCTAAAAAATTAGTAAAAAATTTCCAAAAAATGTAAAATTTGGTCTCCAGGCATATTTTAACATGGAGGTCATGTTTGAACGGTTCGGATTGACTATCTAGACTTTACAACATGGATGAGGTATGAGGAGATTAAACATTGGAACCCTTCTCGATCATATATATTATGGTTTTATTTATAAATTAATATCAACATTAAATAGACAGGGCCCACCCATGAGCAATGAATGATCATTGATATAGACTTCTCGAGACGTCACCAGGTTTGCGTAATATTAAGCATAAATTATGCAATTCCCAACCATAAATTATGAATTATTAATAGCATATGTGTCATGAACGCGAAATTATTAACCGAACTCCAGACCCAAGTGTTAATAAATGCACGACCAGACTTGACTTGTATCAAATTATAAATTAAATAATGTGTGGAAGGTTTTGTGAGCCTAAATTTCTAGAACTAACATACACGGTTAATAATTAAGATCAAACAGATCAGATTTGTAATTTGTTGACTTTGTCCAAACAAATTTATGTACGTTCAATCAAGTAATTTATGTGAAATGAACTGCTGAATCAAATCTATTGGGTATGAAACAGAGCTTCATCAACTCCTGTTCAGAATGATCCACAGAATATCTCCCCCACGTTTCTCACATTTACACGTGTGGGCCAGTCACTAAATTATGAACAAAAAAGCACAAGCTCTAAACCCAAGTTTTACTAAAAATTATTTAAATCGTAAATTAGTTTGAAGAGTTGCCAAAATGAATAGTAAAAGAATTATTTGTAAGCCATGCTATTTATAAGTTTGAAATATATTCCAATTTGTTTTGAAATTGGAGAAAGTTTAGATTAACACATGCACTTTGGTTTTGGCAATTTTTATGATCTTATAAAAAATTAAAAGTTTTAAAAATTCTCAAAAAAAAAAAAATTTTTTTTAAAAAAATTGCTCTGACTATATATATGATATTAGTCAGAAAACTAATGATGTCTCAAACTTCAAATCTTTAATTTTTTTTCCTTGGAAAATGACCATAAATATAGGGTGTCAAAATATTTGAAGTTGTATATATATTATAGTTTTATTTATAAATAAATATCAACATGCATTAGCCTGGGCCCACCTATGAGCGATGAATGATCATTGATTCATACTTCTCGAGACATCATCATGTTTGCGTAATATCAAATGCCAATATAAAATAAAATTATTAATTACATATGTGAAATTCCTTATGAATAGCGCTGTCTAGTGTATTACAGAAGGGCTGGGCAGGGCAGGACGGGCACAGGCACGGACGTCACGGGCACACGGGCACAACGGGCCGGGCATCACGGGCAGGACAGGCCGGGCACCGGGGGCAGGACGGGCAGGGCATATTATTTATTTTATTTTTTTACTGTTTTTTTTTCAGTTTATTTTTACTGTTTATGGCCGTTTAAAGTTTAAAAAAAATATATCTCATTAATTAAAAAAAGGGCCGGTGGGGTCCGGCTGGGGGGGCGGGCAGGGGGGCCCGGGGGTATTTGAAATTCAAATTTCAATTTTTTTTCGGAAAAAAAAAAATATAGGGCACGGACACGGGCAGGGCACGGGCACGGACACACGGGCGCACGGGCACAGAGAGCCGGGCAGTCACGGGCAGAGAAAAAAAAAACCATGTCCGGTCCGTTTAACGCCCGTGCCCGTGTGCCCGTGTGCCCGTGGCACGGGCACGGGCAGGACGGGCACGGGTACGGACACGGGCAGGGCACGCCCCCGGAGGCAAAATTCTAACTCTAGCGCTGTCTCAACAACTTTTTGAATGTTCAATTCATATGCAACTCTCAACCCTAAATTAATTATGAATTATAAATAGCATATCTGAAATGAACCGAAGCACAAGCACCGTACCTAGTACCTTCAATTAATGCACGACCAGACTTAAATAATTTACTCGTACCAAATTCAAAAAATAATATGTGTGTGCTAAATATTAATTTACTCGTACATTCAATTAATTTCATTTGTATAAAAATATTTTTATATTTAAAAGTTAGTTTTATTAATATTACACTTTTATCCATTAAATATTAATTTTATCCTTATGAAAACAACTACTACTATGTGTTAACAGATACGATACATATATGATACAGACTTAACTAATGTTGTCTCAAACTTCAAATCTTTTATATTCTCTCTCTTAAAAAAGGACCAAAAGTAGGGTGGAATAATATTTGAAGGAGTTGTAAATTATGATTTATTTATAAATGATATCAACAGAAGCCTGGGCCCACCCATCATGAGCCTTGAATGATCATACTTCTCGGCAATGTTACCATCTCTGACAGCGTAATATCAACTGCTAATTTATGATTATATATCAATCAAATCAGATTTGTGGACTTTGTTTCCAACAACGTTTTGTACGTTCAATTATGCAGTTTATGTGAAATGAACAGCTGCCGGAAATTTATTGGATGGTATGATAATAGAGCTGTATCAATTCAAAAGATCTTTCATCATAATAGATTCTAACTTATTAAATTACTTAACTAAATTACTTACATTAATTCCCAAAAATTTGAAATGAATGAACTAAGAAGGTTGATTTCACAATAATCAATATAATGTTATAATTACTCGATCAAACAAAATTAACTAAATGAAATTGATTATACCATATCAAATGAGCCTAAAAATAATCAATTCTTCTAAATACTAAACTCTAATTTATCAATTCTTCTAAAATAAAATTAGCAAATTAATAAAATTAAATATAATTAATCATTTGATAACAAATTAAATCTAAAATTATTGTTAATTTACTGATTTTTACACTAATTCATTTCAGATTTTAAAAAAAAATAAAAACTAAATTGAAGAGGAAGAGAACGATAAATTGGTAGTGAGGAGGGTTGTGGTGCGAAATTGGTGGAGCCGGACAGGATAATCCAACCCATTCGAGGGGCGTGCGTCCTAGGGTCAAGCCTAGGCGTGCATTGTGGGGTTTTTATGCTCCTTCGGTGAGGCAGAGGCTTCCTTAGGCATATAGATAGGAGCCGCTGGACATGACAGAAGAGAATCGCATGAGTTAAAAGGGACCCCTATGGGACGTGATGGATTAACATGTTCCTTATTTTTTCGCTCCTAGGACGGAACTATCTGTACCGTCTCTGTCTTTATTTATTTTTTTAGGCCAAACGGGATGCTTGGTACCGTCCCCCATCTAATTTTTTTTTGTACTGTTTAGTTTTTTTTAAGTTAATTGAGTTTGAGGACGGAATTTTCATTAAGAGGCACGGGATAATTTAACCCGTTCTTCTTAAATTTAAAAATTTCCAGATTTTCTCCTCTTTTTCGATATTTTTTTATTTAATTTTTATTAATAAAAATTTCGGGAATAACATATGCTCAGTTGCAAGAACTACATAACCCAAGCGCCGAATTCTGAATAAAGAAAATTATCTTGTTTAACAAATAAAAACAAGTGGAAATAAACATGGACGTATCACATTTTAAACCAATATTAGTATATAACCACTTATAATAATTGATGCAAATTACCCGCAACAAAGAATTCTCCAGTGGAGTTCACTAGTGGAAAAATCACAATCTGTATCGGTTGCTTATGCATATCTGTATCGGACATTGGGGCGACACAGATCGACACAGATTTTTGTGTCGGTTAAACAACCGATAGAGAAAAATAGTTTTTGTGTCGGTTAACTAATGAACCGATATAGTTTTGTAATTTCTATTTTATTTTATTTTATTTTTCCACATTTTGTATCAGTTGTTAATAAATGATTGACACAAATTTTTTCTTCCACAAATATCCAGTTTGTATCGGTTATTTATTAACATCCGACACAAATTTTTTATTGCATATTAAAAAAAAAATTTGCCAGCTCCCATATATTTTGCTGGCATATATATATATATAGGACCGGGCTATGGTCTACGCGTAGCTAAGAGCCCTTTTCAATTTGTGTTTTCAAAATTTAATGTTCCGCGTTGGTGTTCTATATTGAATATGTTGGCCATTTTAATTTTTGTTTTTATATTTATTAAGCCACTTTGAAAATATCCACGTTTCTGTTTGGTTGCCACCGTTGCTTTTTAAGTGGTAATATGAATAAAAAAATAAATTTGGTCTCAATTTTCATATGTGAAATATAAGTTAGGATTTTGAAAATTCAATTTTGGCGTCACGGAGCTCTAGCTACCGTAGCTATTAGCAAAACCTATATATATATATATATAAACATTCATATCCTAAATTATATTATACACATCCTACATTCACATTGACAATTTCACAATTCATAATTCCAATTTTTTTTGTCTTAACCAATTTCACAATAATCTTCACATTTTTATCCTAAACCCTAAAAATTCTTAATCCTCAAAACAATTCAGAAAATAGAACACATTTATATGCCCTATTTGAACTAAACCCTATTTTTATGTCTAAACCCTAAAAAAATCTAAACCCTCAATAAACCCTAAATCTAAACCCAACATCAAGCACGCATGATGGCATGCCAAATTCAAGTACTTTGAAGCACCCAACAAGCACACCATCACCATAATAACAAGCACCGAACAAGCAATGTAAATTAAAACAAAAAGGTTACCCGAGAGAGAGGTCCCAAATTCAAGTATTGTGGAGGTGGCTGGTACCAAGGCGGATCGACTGTACCACTCGACCGACAACGACTGTGGTCACGAGAAGGAGGGGCCGACAACAAAATAAAGAGGTGAGCGGCGGAGTGAGCTAGGCGATAGTGAGCGGAGGAGTGAGCTAGAGGCAGAGAGGGAAATAACTTAGAAAATTTAGAAAACGAAGAGGTTTCAAATAACTTTGAAAAATGAAGAGGCGGATTGAGAGGGAAATAGAGAACATTTGTATCGGTTAATCATAAAGAACCGATACAAATTCTTATCTGTATCGGTTATTAATAGACAACCCATACAGATAAGAATTAGTATCGGTTATTTACTAGAACGGATACAAATAAGAATATGTATTGGTTCTTTACTAGAACCAATACAGATTAATCTGAAAATTAATTTTCTTATAAATATGTATATTGTATGCAGAGACAATCTGTATCGGTCTTTTACTAAGAACCGATACAAAAAGTCAAATATTTGTATCGGTTCTTAGTAAACAACCGATATAGATTTATTTGTATCGGTTGTTAGTAAAACACCGATACAGATTAGTCTCTGTATTAGTATTGTTA
Organism: Carex scoparia; assembly: GCA_024447655.1. NCBI lineage: Eukaryota > Viridiplantae > Streptophyta > Magnoliopsida > Poales > Cyperaceae > Carex > Carex scoparia. The sequence continues at coordinate 9,297,143 of JAJHPE010000004.1, read as the reverse complement.
TTTATAGAACTTATATAGGTTGTTTTTAGTATCGCCTTGAAGATAACTGATACAGATTTCTTTCTGTATCGCCCGACACATTAATCCGACACAAATAGGGCGACACAGATTGTTATTTTTCCACTAGTGAGTGAGGCTATGTTACTATGCATAGCGCGGATTAGTCCATACTATAGCTCAGTATCTCTATTTTCAAAGTAAAAAATTTGAACCTGGTCTTCATATGAAAATATAATTGTAGATCAAATTTTACATTATTTACATTTTTTTTTGCTATTTTTTCGAATGGTAGGAAATCACTTGATCTAAAATTTGTAGACTATTTAAAAGTATTGAATATTTACCGATCAAAAAAATTGTAAAAAAATTGTAAAAAGTGTAAAATTTAGTTTACAAGTACATTTTCATATGGAGATCATGTTCAATTGCTCAGATTGACTATTTGAACTCTGAAAATAAAGATATTGCTTCATAATACAGGCCAATCCGGGCTATGCATAATACCATTGTTGAAATTACATATTTCACAAGAAGAAAAAAGAAGTGGGTTTTATTCAGTTAGGTTATAATAACACCATTACTACTAAATTTTTTAATTTTAGTTTCAAGCACGTATCATTGAATAACTACAAAGTTAACTAACAGGAAGTAAATAAATGGTTATTTTCTGTCGTTACATACTTATTTACCGTAACACTTAACTGCATCAGGATTATTGACAAAAAGGTATCTGGGGACCTAAATGCTTTTTCAGTTTTTTTTTTTTATTTTTACTCAAAAAAATTGATTTATTCTAATCTCAGACTGTATATTTATCTATTCTTCTTTTTTTTTTTAAACTAACAAAACTCAAGGTACGACAAGCAAACAACAATTGGGGGTTTTTGAAAGCCACTTTTTAGAAGATACTTGGGCCAAAACCTTGATAATAGCAAATCAATTGAGGTGCAGAAACATATATATATATCCACTAGGTGTTTAGAAAGTTAAGGAGATGAAGATTTGATTATATAAGTACTTAATTATGTAATTTCAATATATATATGATTTCGATAAAATATTTTTCAAAACATGTAAAAAATAATAATGAATACAACTAATTGTGTTATTAAAATTTAATAAAATACAAAATTTTATTGTATCATGTATCATTTTCATACATATATATCTATATATTTAATTTAATTTTTAAAAATTATCTTAGATGAAAACAAATCAAAATAACAAAAAAAAATAATTATTCTTATCCATATCAAGAGTGCTATTGGCACCACTGGCCCAAAACATTGTTCGGCCCTCTCTTTCTTTATGCAATTACTTGGTTAATTAATTCCCATAAATTTAATGCAAATACCATTACCAATTTTAACATTACATCAGCGCTTGCGTCAATGCAAGTGATATTCTGTACCGTGAACTCTATAGATTTGAAGCAGCGGATCAGAAAGAAATAGAGCTTACTTCAATCACGTGGTAATTCTATACACTTACTCCAATAATCTATCTCTTTGCCCCCAAATTTTGAAATAAGAAAAATTAAGAACATCTACATCACTAAAATTAAAAAAATATTAAAAACAATGGTTGAGCTGACAACTTCAAATAAAAAGCAAATTGTAGAATTTTTTTTTTTTGGCGAAATAAGTACTTAGAAGATATAAATTACCATGTTCATGTAACTTTCTCATCATATATTGTGGTAATTACCCAGGTCAAACTTATGCTTAATTTTATTGAAAGAATAAATTTAAAGTAGAACGAAGGTGTTTCTATGCTCACCAAGTTCTTTTGTGAGTTTAACTTAATTTAAAATTCATCAAATTAAAATTAAATGACGAAACTGAACTGTTAAAACCGATTTACTTCACAAGTAATATATTTTCATATTAAATTTACATTTTTTAGCATTATCTTAGTATAAAATCAAGTGGTTAAAAAAACAATGAAAAATGAACTCATATAAACCCTTCTTTATTTTTTACCACTTGCTTTTACACTTAATTAATACAAAAATTTATAAAATTTGACATGTAATTTCCTCACTTTTTGAAGTAGATCAGTTTTAATAATTTGGATTCGTCTTTTAAAGTCACTCCGATAAATTTTCGAGTTAAACTTACTACTCCTTTAGTGAGCTTATTTTTTTTTAATAATAGTGGAATGTAACACCGTTTTCCATTGAAACAGGTATGAAATCCTTTAGTGAGCATAAGTACACCCAAGTTCTACTCATAAATTTAATTAATTTATCGAAAGCATTGTTTGTTACTAATATCATTTTTTATAACGATTTTCCCATCATTTTCAGTTAACAGTTCTTCTTCTGCTTCAAAATCTTTATTCCAAATAAATTGGGATAGATTTTTTTTTTTTTCCGCTGACTCATCAAACTTATCACGAACCCTACTTTTTTTTTGACTTAGAACTAGCTGTGTAGAAACTACAAAAACGGAGTTTCTATTCCATCATTCTTGATATATTTTAATATATATTACTTTTTTTTTGTTTTGATATTGACCTCGCATTTGATAATTGATGATATTATACATTATTTCAATAACGAAGATGAAAATGACATGTAAATGTACTATTTTTCTCTCATCAATTAAAGTTTACGACTTGATTGAACAAAATATCTTAAGCGCTGAGCTCTTGTGGTTTATGTACATCTTATAGAGAAATTTTACAAGGATGACCACTTTTTGTATATTTTGTAGAAAAATACATTATTTTTGCCATGAATAATCCATGTAAAATAAAAAAAATATATATATACTTGTAGATCATTTCTACAGTTCTTTTCAATGCCCCAACTATTTATAAAAGAGATGTTCCCCATCTCAGGTTCTTTAAGAAACAACTCTTTTTGGTTAACTAGCAACTGATTTTGTATCTTTTGTCAAGGAGTTGAGAATACATAATGTTTCCAGGAAATATAACTGTGATACTCTCCTATATATATATAAATACAGTATATAATGCAATCAAGGAAAACACCCAGGGTCTCCTTCACATATTTCGTAAGAAGAAATAAACACGGATAATGTTCAAATAAATAGTGTAGATCTTATAGCTGATAATAGTGTAGAACTAGACAAATTTTAAAAGATCTTATAGCTGATAATAGTGTAGATTTAGTTGCTGTTCAAGAAACAAAAAAAAAAAAATTTACTAATAGGATTCTTAAAAGTATATCTTCTAAAATAGATCAATGGGTATTGTTACCGGCGTTAGGGCAGTCTGGAGGGATATTGTTTGGCTGTGATTCCAATAAGATTAAAATTTTACAGCATTCTTTACATTCCTACTGTCTGAATGTAATTCTCGAAAATAGGATGGATAGTTGTAAATGGCAATTCACAATCGTATACGGTCCTGTTATTCGTAGTCTTAAACAAGCGTTTTGGTTAGAATTAAGTAATATTAGAGATCCTACTTTAGATCTTTAGTTTATATGTGGTGATTTTAATGCCATTAGAAAGAAGGAAGAGAAATCTGGAAATCTGTTTGATTCGGGGATAAGTAGGAATTTTAATAATTTTATTAATGACCATCAATTAGTTGAACACAAATTACAGAATAGGAAGTTTACTTGGTCTAACGGGACTAGATTTGCCCTTTTAGATAGAGTATTTACATCAACGGTTTGGGATCAGACCTACCCCACTAGCCAAAAATTTAGATCTCAGTAGTAATGGGTCTGACCACTGCCCATTACTAGTTAAAACTCATGTCACCTCTGTCCACCCCCCTCCAGTCTTTCGTTTTGACCCCTTATGGATAGAACAAGAAGAATTTGTTACTCTTTTACCTAGATGGTGGAATGAGACCCCACTCACCATCCCAGATGTAGCTAAGTGCTGGAATACAAAACTTAAAGTCCTTCGAAAAAAATTAAAAGGTTGGACAAAATTTTTTTATGGATCCAGGTAAAAAGAAAAAACAGAAATACTTAAAAAATTACATGATTTAGAGATTATAAAAGAAGAAAGAGAATTTACAAGGGATGAAGAGGAACAATGGGTCTCATGCACCAATAGGTTAGAAGAATTATATCATGAAGAGGAATTACAGTGGAAAACTAAATCATGTAAAACACATATAGTAGTTTAGAAATAAATGGCGGTAGTGTTACGAATACCAAATTTTTCCATACGATAGCTACTCATAGGGCTAAGAAAAATAGGATTAGTAGTTTAGAAATAAATGGTAGTGTTACGGATAATATGGCAGATATTAAAACACATATAGTAGACTATTATAAAGATCTTTAGGGTACCCCAGGTGTTAAATTTGGACACTTAGAAAACTCATTTTGGGCTGATGAGGACAAACTAACAGATCTGGAACAATGGGACTTAGAACGACCATTTACTGAAATTGAACTCAAAGAAGCTGTTTTTGCTTCTGATCCTAATGGGGCACCTGGTCCTGATGGTTTTACGTTCCATTTCTACCAATTCTTTTGGGAAGTAGTTAAATCTGACCTTATGATTCTTACTCTTTTTTTTATGACAATAAATTAGACTTGCATAAGATCAATAAGTCTTGTATCTATCTGATACCAAAAGAAAAAGATGCCAATCTCATTAAAAAATTTTGTCCTATTAGTTTAGTTAATTGTAGTTTTAAGATATTATCCAAATTACTTATGTTTAGGTTAGAAAAAATTATGGATAGATTAATTGACAATAGCCAGTCTGCTTTTATGAAACATCGTTACATTTTAGATAACATGATTCTTAGTCAAGAAATATTGCATTCATGTCATACCACTAAACAACCTGGTGTAGTTATTAAAGTAGATTTTGAGAAAGCGTATGATAAAATTCATTGGGATTACCTATTAGAAATTCTGTATAGTAGAAACTTTGGATTCAAATGGATTGAATGGATTACGCATTGGCTCTATAGCTCCCAGTCATGTCTTACGATAAATGGTGAGTTGACTGAGTACTTTTATTGTAAACGGGGTGTCCGATAGGGCGATCCCCTGTCACTTTTCTTATACATTTTAGCGGCCGACACACTTTGTAAAATCATTGCCAAGGGTAGACAATGTAATATTCTTAAGGGATTAGGACCAAACTTTCTCAATAACCAAGCGATTACTAATTGCCACTATGCCGATAACACAATTTTATTCCTGGAAGCCCAGGAAGAAAATGTAGAGGCTGCCTGGTGGGCCATATTAGCATTTGAGTCTCTCTCGGGCATTAAAATGAATTACGACAAAACTAAACTGTACCCAATAAATGTAGAAAATCCAATAGTTTTCCAATCTCTTTTTAGATGTCATTTAGGTGAGTTCCCAATTAAGTACTTAGGTCTTCCCCTACACTATAAAACCTTACATATAGCTGATTGGAATTTTCTGGTAGCAAAGATAGAAAGTAGGTTGCAACATTGGAAGGATAATATGTTATCTATAGGTGGTAGACTAACATTAATTAACTCAGTACTCACAACTGTCCCCTTGTATTCCTTCTCAGCCTATAAAATCCCTCTTACGATTATAAAATAGATAGATAAAATTAGGAGAAGGTTTCTATGGCAAGATAACTCCAAAAAGAAATAATACTTTCTTGTTAGTTGGTATACTACCTGTTTAGCTAAACAGTTCGGTGGGTTAGGCCTTCTGGACTTACATCAGATGAATATCTCTCTTTTGCTGAAATGGTGGTGGAAATTAAAAAATCACTCATATACTAGTCTCTAGAAACATATCCTCTTACACAAATATGTACTTCACTCTACAACTCTTCCTTCTCCTTTTTGGAAATATCTTTCTAAAATTTCTTCTTTTGGAGACTTTAGTGTTTCGTGTGAACCAGGTATACAAACTCAGATCAGATTTTGAGATGATCAATGGTACCAGAACTGTCCTTTAGCTGTTAGGTTTTATTCCTTATATCAGAAATGTACCACTTAACAAGTTTTATTAGCTGCTGTCATCAATTCTCAGGGGCAAAATCTGAAATTTAGGGTTACATTAGTAGACATAGATTATACAGAATGGACCGAACTTCTTCACATAATCAGCTCTATCTCTTTTTACTCCCCTACTGATACTATTAAGTGGAACTGGGAAGCATCAAGAAAGTTTTCTACACACTCTATTTATTGTATTCTTAATTTTGGTGGTATTCTACCTTTAAAAGATATGTTGTGGTGGAATTTACCAGTCTCACCAAAAATCAGGGTTTTCATGTTGCTGGTTTACCATAATAATATATTGACTAAAGAAAATCTAGTGGCCAAAGGATGGATTGGTGACATGACGTGTCAGTTTTGTACTGCTGTTGAAACTACTACCATCTCTTCATTAATTGTGTATTGGCACAACGAATCTGGTTTTGGTTGGGTCGTAGTCAATTAGTAATGCACCACTGATACACTTGGGAAGATTTTGTTACATTTGCTTGTTCCCTCTCAACTGATGATAGAATTGGGTTCCTAATTACACTTAGTGTTGTCTGTTGGAATATATGGAAACATCGAAACGAAATCATCTTCACTAATTGCTCTTTAAAATCAGCTCGCACACTTATATTACAAATTAATACTTGTTGTTTATATTGGTCAAGTCTGCTGTCCAAGAAGATCAAAACTACAGCTGGAGAGTGGCTACCAGTGGAAGAGGATATTATTCCCTTGAACCAAATAGCACCGATGGCCATTGTTCACTATCAGCCAAAGAGAGGTGAAGAAGGAGTAGGAACTGCGAGTCCTTAGAACCAAATGAAGATAGTCTCACAATTTTGTTGCCTTTATATAACTATCCTTAGCACATTGATTAGTGGCTTAGTTAGTAATCTACTTCTTTCCAACTTCGGTTGTTTTTGGTATATGTTTAGTACTAGCAGGTGGATTCTACATGATTTTTCGTTAGCAGTTTTTGGATCTTTTCCTAAGGGGAGAATTGCATGTGACAATTCTTGAACAATTATGTTTTGATGTAACTAAATCTAATTAATACAAAATGGGCTTTTGCCTCTTTTAAATTTTTTTTTTTCAAATAAATATACAAATGAAACCAAGCTGCAGTTTTTCACACGTATATATATTATAAATATATGTAACTCAAACCAAGCTGCAGTTTTTCACATGTATATATAATATTGCTCACTCTCTGCTGAAATTAAAACATAATATAACTCAATAATAACAATTGAGATACAAATAATTTTCATGGAAAGAGCTCATAGATTGAGAAAATACCCACAGTGTGTACTTTGTAATTAACAAAACCTGCTGCTCGGAAAACATTGAGCCACTCCTCCCTGCTGCGCTCCATCGTTCCAAACCCTATCATCATGCATATATCCAAGCAGAGAATTGTCTCCATTGCCATCCGGTCATGTGTCTCCATGTCTATAGTGAGTTCGACTATGATAATCTTACGGCCAGCTTCAATGGGTGAAATCGCCTCGCGGCATCTCTCAAGAATTTTAATACAATCATCATCGGACCAATTATGAAGAACTTGCTGTTCATATAAGATATTGCAAATATATAAAAAAAAAAAGATCCATATATATAGTATTTTTAATTAGAATGTTCGCTAGTTGTAACCAATACATATAATCTCGTAAGAGCTAACCTTCAGCATTATTGCATCAGCTGCTGGTATTTTTTCGAACATGCTGCCCCCCACGGCATCGAATAAATCACATTTCATCTGATTGGATATGACTTGCGGGAGATCAAACACTGTGCACCTTAATTCTGGAAATGTTTCCGCAATAACTTTTACACAAGTTCCTGTGCCGCCTCCTACATCCACGAGACTCTTCAGCCCCTGGAATAGTTGAGGACATGAGGCGACCACATCTTTCATCGACTTTCTACTTCGGCTTGCCATTGCCTCATTGAATAAATTACCTAATTACACATGGACAACAAATTAGTTTAGTCAACATCAAAATAGCAAACTTTAACCAACAAAGTTGGAAAAAAATTATAAAACAATCAAAACACATTATATTTAATTAATACTAGTATTGTGCTCTTGCATTGCAACCGGTTTATATTATAATATTTAACACTAAGGTTGAATAGAGAGACAAATAATAAATAATAATAAAAGAAACAACAACAAAAGTCTACTTTAGTTCAACAACATTCTTTGCAATGAATATGGAAAAATGACCTCGTCAACAATCTTTGCGTTAGAATTTAATTAATTAAATTTGAAAATTTGCCAGGAAATAAATCAATAATATGTCTTTCTTGTTCCCTTTCAAAAATGAATAAGAGGTAGGCAAGTTGGAAATGAGATATGCTATTTGCCAAAATCGGAACTAAATTCTTTATGCACCAATAAAAACCGGAGAAGTACGGTAACAAAAATTTCATGCTGATTCTATTTCCACAGTTCTTGGCATTACGTGTGGCAATATATGTGGTGAGTACATCTCTAACAAAATTTAGACTTCTACACGTAAAAGTGATGAAATCAATCAAAAGAAGACATATAATTTAATTGGAGGGCCGATATTCAATCTGAAAAATTAATCTTTTATTCACCGTAGTTGGCAAATCAAGACATCTACGTGCTTAATATAAGAATGAAGATACAGGGAGAGAGAACATATTAAGCACTTCAAATCGATTATTTGAACTTTGAAAATCACAAAATTCAATGTTGGTATTAGTACGTGCTCTATACCAACATTGGCATATTACTCAACCTGTCTCCTTTCTCTCTCTCGATAGATATATATATAAAGAGAAACCAATGAGCTATCATTTGAAATATGTTTGAAGACTATATAGTTCACATTTTTTGTAAAAACATTTACAGTTTTTTAGATTTATTATTATAAAATCACTATTTTAATATGGTAAAATAATTAAAAAAAAATGTGAAGTTAAACAGTAATATTTTAATATGGTTCAAGTCCAAAAAAATGTAAAATTTGGCTTCCAATTACATCTAATTATTTGAATCGATCGGATATTGAAAATCGGAAAATCAATTGGTTGCACCATAGATCTGAAACAAATATTTTGATGTTTGCCAACCTCTATATATAAAGTAAAAATGTCGGTCAGCATAAAAAAAAAAAAAAAAAAACTGAGGTTTGTGGCTATTATATGTGTTACCCAAATCTGGATTCTCCTTTGTTGACTCCCATACAGATTTGCCTTGATATTTCATTTGATGAATAGTTCCCACACCACTGGACTTGAACCAGTTAGCCATTGTGGACATTGTATGTGCTATTTCCGGGTCTGTCTGGAGGTAGAGATAAGCCCCCATGCCAGACCCCTTGGATAGCATTAGCTCAGAGACTGGAGTGAGCATGTAACCCTCCTCAGACTGTGCAAACACGCCTTGTTGGACAAGTAGTCGCATGACTTGGCCCAACATTGGTTCCTTCTCGGGTGCAATGGGAATAGTGCGAGCGAGTTCCTTTAGAGGAATGGCTTGCCCGTCATATGCATGTATATGATCTGAAATTTTCAACTCCGCAGCGCATCTGAGTGTAAATGGTGCCATTATACTATGGCTTAGGTGTAGGAATCTCGAGAGCTCCATTTCTCTTTTTTCTTTGTTTTGGTCCTTTTGTATAAAAAAGAGTTTACTGAATTGATGTATTGTTGGTGTAAAGAACATGTGCTAATGATGTCCTTATATAACGGATGTATTCTTTTATTTGAAGTGTTCAACAAATCAGCAGTGTGAAAACTCTTATAGAAGTCTCAATTTTGTCTGCAATAGAACGGTTGGAAAGTAATTTCTAATAAATAAAAGAAAATAGAGTTAATTCTTGTGACGTATCTTTAATAAGAAAAGATTGAATAAAAATATTCAATGCCAAGATAGTTTGAAAAAATGGACAAATGATTTAAAATCAAGAAAAATATTACAATTTTAGTTTCATAGTTAACCGCTGATATAAATTATAGACTCTCATAGAAGTTATATATTTGGAGACATTTTAGTGGTACAAAATTTTCAAACATAATTTGAAATAACTAGATAATTATTAATTTTAGGAGTGCAATATTTCGCGATGCCTAACAACTCAATGTTATGCAGTCAGTTTTGGTATTAATTTTGGTATGCATGCACTCTATGTCGATCACCAACCACTAAAAAGTTTCAAGTCTTAAATCATCAATAAATAAAATATTGACTTTAAAAACTGTGTCGACAAAACCTGATATGGAACTCTTGACGTACTGGTGTGTACCAGATTGAACTGAAAACACTTAGCAAAATAAATTATAAATAAAATGGTATATACCAATTTGAATTGGCAAAAATATATACCAACTTGTCGCGTATGTCATTTAATGTCCTGATTTTATATCATCTTCAATAATCGTCCAAATATGACATTTTTGCTCTGGTTTTAGTCTAAATACGCAACTTTCTTCAAAACCTGCTAAAATGACTCAAAAACACGTTTGTGGTAAATGAATCGGAAAAATGACTACTTTGCATTTGTTTTTCACCATTTTCTGTAAGAAAATATAATGATTTTCGTTATATGTTTGAGCGTCACCAATGAATAAGAGGAAGAGGAAATTGGGTGAGAAATGGTGCTTATTGAATTAATAGTAACAAGTGGTCAATGGTTAACCAAAGTCGTCCAGTTTACTTATACAAGTAGCTAGGCCAGGATATTATGAGATTATGTAAGGTACTGAGAGAGAACGGAGTCGGTCGGATGGACATCAGATCTACTTTTCGATCCAATTAGCTCCAATGTTGTCCAATCTGCATTATGATCTATGTGCTCGGAAATTGAAGCAGATAATATGAATAGAGCTACTCTAAATTCATATGAATTGGATGGTGATTGAGCCCATCGAACATTAGACCTACTCTAAATTCATACTAAGATAGTACTAGGCAAACTTTTATCTCATAGCATAGCTTTTATAGTCCGAAAAAGTTATAGCGGAGCTATAGCTAGCTCCGCTATAACTTTTTCGGACTATAAAAGCTATGCTATGAGATAAAAGTTTGTCATTTCAGCTATGACTGCTATTACCGCTACGCACTACACACTATTGTAACCGCTGTGCTATATGGGCTTTATTTTGCGATTTACATGGACTTATGTACTTCTATTCCTATTTTTGATGCTATATGGTCTGCTATAATAAGTATGCTAAACTGAACTATGTACTTTTATTTTTATTTGTGATTTAGTTTAATTTCTCATTTTATATCGGAAAATAGTCAAATATTAAATCTTCCTTTTGTCTGCTCTTTATCTAGTATTCACCTATAAAATTATCGTCGTTTGTTTTATTGAAACTTGATTTTGATTATTATAATATATAAAATATTCAAATAGGTATAGTAACTTCATTTTACTTATAAAATAAATCATCTTCGTCTATTATAATCTGTAATACTATGAAGTATGAACTATTAAATAATGTTACCCAGTATATCCTTTTTTGGCCTTCTTATTTAAAAGATTGAAAAAAATATAGACTTACATTAGTTGTCATTTTGGTTACCCCAATTCTCCAATATTGATCATATTGATAATTAGTATAAATATAGACTATAAATTTTGAAAAGAAAAAAACGCGATGTATGATAGCTTCCCCTACAGCTGCGCTATTCGCAATAGTTTTTTTTGTCTCCCCGCTATACCGCTATAATCGCTATTTAGAACCTTAGTACGTACTCGGACGTATCTTACAATGAACACAACAGTCATACATCCAACTTTCTACAAGATTTATTTCGACCATAAAAATATTGATTTAAAAAACAGTAACCCATGCCTGCTATATTTTTTAAATTTTTGATGTGTTTTTTTTGTAGTTTGTTTTTTAAGGACCGACAAAATTAATGAATTAAAGTTTAATGCTTATATATATAGATAGATATAGATAGATAGATAGATAGATAGATAGATAGATAGAGAGCGTGCGCAGTGTTGTGCTCATCAAGAGAGTTTGGTGAGCACAACTTTAAAAATTTATCGGATTAATTTCAAATGACGAATCCAAATCGTTGAACCCCATCTACTTCATTAGTGATGCATGTACATGGGAAATTTTGAAAATTTTATTTAGTAAAAAGTCATGCGGTAAAAAAATGATGAGAAATGAATGCATAAAATAACTTATAAAAATTCATTTTTTTAACACTTGACATAACATGAATTATAAACTTTTCAAATTTTATATGTACAAGAATCACTTATAATTAAAGTAGATGAGTTTCAACGGTTTAAATTTATCGTGCATACAAACAAAATTGTACTAAACTGTACTAAAATTTCTTCCACAAATTTGACCAAAGACTTTTGAATGTAATTGATAAGAATAACATATTACCTTTCTGACCAAAGACGTAATTAAATTGCTCAATTTTTCATAGTCAAACCTCCTTACTACAATACGTGGAGTATTGAAAATTACAGATGAAAACTACACGTTTATTAAAAGATCCTGTAGGAGTAAATGATATATATATATATATATATGCTCATCATAATGACGTTTACCCATCATATTGTTCACTTTTTTTAATTACAATGACAAATTCGATTGATAATGAGCGTTAAATTGTGCAGTTAAGTTAGCAACACTTTTTTTTTTTTTCTAAAATAGTGTTGTATTTTCAGCAAAAACAATATGCGTCTTCGATAGAAAATGAAAACAAAAAATGAAAAATTGGCTCTTAACAAATATATATTGGGCAAGAACTACAACAAAGAACTACTATGACATCAATAGTGATTTTTATTTTCAGTAATTATAAAGCGTACTTAAAAAGTACAAACAACATGAACAATAAAAAGTTAGCACAAATATATATAAGAACAGTAAAATTGGCAATAAATTATCTCTTTTAACAATTGATTATCCAGTCATTACAATCTAGCATTATAACCCTAGCAGCGTATTACAAAAATGTGGGTTCTTTTCCGTGGAAATTAAAATCTTAGGTTATCTCCTATCAAATATTCCACAACGTTCCCACAAAATAGAGTATTCTAGTAATGATCGATTTGTCGTGGTAGGTGTTGATGATCTTTATGTGGCTCAAAATGAGATTCAATTCGTCGTGATGTTTACTAATGTGTGGTTGGGATTGAAACACATCTAGGATTGACCAAGCAAGCAAAAAACAATTGAAATAATTACAGGAACCCACTTGTCAAGTGAAAATGACAATTATTTATTTACCAAAAGCAACAAATGAAAATGAAAATTATAATCACATAGATTCGTAGATTACGACACAGCAGGATTGTCAACGGCTACAAAATAGATTTGGGAAAAAATATTTTTATATCTTTACTCACTATGTTAAAGAAAAAAAACAAGGGTATCTGTATTCCAATAAGCTACGAGAACAAAAAAGAGTGTAATTGAATATATTGATTAAATGAATGAAAGAGTGTTATTTAAATATATATATATATATATATATAGAGTCGGACTATGGTACTCTATAGAGTGAAATGCGTTTGTATTCTACGCTATATCTCCATTTCCAAGTTCAAATAGATGATCCGAAGCGCTCAACATGTTCTCCATATTGAAATGTACTTGGAGACTAAATTTAACATTTTTTGGAATTTTTTTATTATTTATTAAGCAACTTTGAAAATTGCAGATCCACTGTGAACAGTAAAAAACAGTAAAAATTTCTGCACCATCGGATATGTGATTTTCAAAGTGGCTTAATAAACAGTAAAAAAATTCCAAAAAATGTAAAATTTAGTCTCCAAGCACATTTCAATACGAAGAACATGTTGAACGATTCGGATTGGATGTTTGGATTTTGAAAATTGAAATATAGTACCATAGAGTAAAAACTTGTTTTACTCTATAGAGTACCATAGCCCAATTCTATAAAATATATATATATATATAAACGTTACATAAACTATATCATGTATAAATATATATACATCAATATATATAATTTTTTTTTTTTTACTTTTAATTATTGCTATTTAGGATAACATGTAAGAGTTAGACTTACTCGTTGAGGTAACGAAAAAAAACTTTATCGTTACTCATAATCAATAAGCTAAATAACAAAAAAGTTTATCGGGTAAACAGATAAAGAGTGCAATTGACACTCTACCGATCGATGGTCAAATTTGGTTCCCGTAGTTATCGACCGGCCCTCTCTTAGTTTCAGTTCAAGCTCCAGAACTTACTATAACAGATTAGTTGTTGTGTTATGTGGTTAATTTGATAAAATCCGAATGAAAACTGCTTTACAATAACCGAATATTAAGTTAGTGTACATAGTTTAAATCTTAAGCTTAATGAGCCCTTTGATGATGAGCTGCATTCCAAAACCTATCGGAATGACTTTAAACAACGAATCCAAATCGTTAAAACTGATTTATTTCACGAAATTTATAAATTTTTGACAAAATTTAGCATAAAATCAAGATGTAAAAAAAATAACATTTATAACAATCTAATTTTAATAATTAGTTCATTTTTCATTTTTTTTACTGCTTGACTTTATACTAAAATTAATTTACAAAATTTATAAATTTGACATTGTAACGTATCACTTCTGAAGTAAATTTGTTTCAACTATTTTATTTAGATGTTTGAAATCAATTTGATAGAATTAGTATTTTGAAGTTAAAAATATGCTAGTTCTACTCCAAAAAATAAGTGGCTAAACGGATAATATATAGTGACCCGAGACTTCAGCCCTAATCATTAGTTTTTCATTTAATCTATCTCTTTTTATCCTCTATCTACCTGTTATCTCAACTGGAGTGGCCAAAAAGCTTGTAGCTCGTGGCTCGCTCGCTGACAGCTTGCTCATTACTGGACCGAGTTGTTAACGAGCCAGCTCGCTCCAGAATTAACAAGTTTGAGCTGGGGCCTAGCTGGCTTGCCAGCTCGGCTAGGCATTAATTTGTGAATTTTTATGAATTTGTGTGTATTTTATACTATCAAGGTCGGTTCAACTCGTTCCAACTCAGTTCAACTCGGTTCAAAAAGGTTTGTAAAATTTATTTTCTTGTTAAAACAAGGTCCAGCCAAGGAACCAACTCTTCTGCTCTTCAAATAGGAGAGCAGGACCCTACTTTTCCAAATCTAATTATTCATCTTTGTTGAGATTTGTGCATGAAAAAATTTTAACGGTTAGATTTGAAAAAACAGGACCCTGCTCTCGTATTTGGAGAGCAGTGGAGTCAAATCCGTCCAGCCAAACCCAGTGAGCCAGCTCATCAGCTCGAGATCTAGCTCGGGCTAACTCGTCACGAGTTTGATCTGAGGTTTTACTTTGAAAGTCCTAGGTCCAGCTCACTTGGTCTAGGCTCAATCCATAATTAACGAGCTGAGCTAATAATACCTCATTTACAACCCTACTCTCAACCACCACATACGAGTATAGACCCTATCAAAATCGAATGGCTTAGAATTATAATAAATAAGGTTGAAGACTATTATATATATCATATTGGAATTTTTACATTTATGAAATTTTACTAATAATACCTCATTATTCCACATTATTCGTGAAAAATACATTCTTTCTTTTTCTCTCTAAAAATAGAACTATTTTGTATATTATTTGCATTATAAAAAATATACTCTTCTGTATTATACTCTTCTGTATTATACTCACATGACAAAATTTAGAACCACCCTTTCAATAATGAATTATTGCTATTTACTCAGAGGAATACATGTTTCCGTACAGTATATCCAGCCTCATGATCGATTATATAGTTATATACATAGAATTATATATTGCTCTTTTGGAAGGATTCTTGCATAATTGAGGGATCCAAATACATTTAATTCTCCATGAATAGCCACACCAAAATTAAAGGGTAGACTCAAAATGTTGCATGAGAGGTTGCTGTTGTATATCTCTGACAAGTGGGACACACATATATGGTTAGTGCTTGGCTTGAAAGATCCGGTTGTATTCCCAATCAATCAATGATCGATTTAAAGTTTTTGAGTTTCATTGATTCATTTACAATTTCATGTTGAATGAATCTTGTATTTTTTTTAAATCATTTAATTTTTTTTTTTTTTTTTTGAGGAAAAATAAGAGTCTAGCTATCATTTGATTGATTATAAAAGGTTTGTAACAAGTAAAATAAGATACAATACAGCTCATGATGATGAGCTTAATTCTGAAAAGAAAATAAAGTAAGATAGCAAGTGCTAAATAAAATAAAGAAATTAAAAACTAAAGGAAAAAAGAAATGGAAAAAATGCAGCGCTCCTGTTGTCAGGGGAAGAAATGCCCAGTTTGCAAATCAGCCCCCGTATTTTGACATAATTGCTCTGAAGGCTTCTAGTGCACCTGCTGACAGAATTTCATAATTTTACAAATCAGCCCTTTTGTTTTACCATAATAACTCTCAATACATCATTTTCATCTGTGAGTAACGATGCTGATCCTCTATTTGCTCCATAAGATCGTCCACCGTAGCCTCCGAGCCTCTGAAAATTCTATTGCATTGTTCCCTCCTTTATTACAAGTACATGACACCTCTAGTTAAAATTAAAGGACATATTTGTCAATTTATTTTTTAATATTAATATGAGGGTTAGAAAATTATGATAAATTTTAATTAAAGTACTCCTATTAATTCTTATCAGAAACGTATCATATATTCAATACTAAAAGCAGTACTATAAAGTAAGCAAAATATACAATGAAAGAACCATAGCTCCAAAATCATATTCTAGCTCAAAAAACAAGTGAAGCAAAATTTGCTTATAAATAATTAATGTACAATGAAAGACATAAGTTATTCCGGACTCTATTGAAAACTAGTTTCTCTGTTTTGTTATATATGAATGCCTTATTACTCTTCAATCTCTATCTTCCAGCTCAACGTTAATATGGGACAAGAGGTATTTGAACACAACGTCAGCATCTCTGTTGAAAACTAGCTTCTAGATTTAGTTATATATGAAGGTTAGAGTCAATTATTATGTGCTGCCATTAGATTTGAACTGGTCAAGGTCCTATCTATCACTCTCAAGCCTCTATTGGACTAGAGGTTTTCCAAAACAATGTCAGAATGGTGGGGCCGGGTGGACCCATCCCGTAATTATTAGCGTCGGAGCGAAATTCAATAATTCTAATTTTTTATGGTTACATTTGATTGGATTGTACGGTGAGATTTAATTGAATACTTCTATAAAATAATTTATGTTTTGCTAAATAAAATTCTTAATTGGAGCACAATATCCGATTTTTTTTTAGTTATAGTACTAAAAGCAGTTGAAACAAAGCAAACTATACCTTGAAAGAAACATAGTTTAAAATCACATTATCCAAAAACTAGTTAAGCAAAATTTGGTTATGAATAATTAAATTGTACTATGACTCTAGTTTTTCTAAACTCCTTGTACAGTTTTTTTGCTTGCTGCTAAGAATTTATTTCTATGCATTTAAAAGTAGTAATTTTCTATATATCTAAAAAAATAATAAAAAAAGGATTAAAATTTTCAATCTTCTATACTACTTCAACAGTTTGGACTCTAAAAATTAAGATATTGTGGCTATCTCGTGGGACGGTGTTCAATGATGGGATCAGTGCTAAGAGATCGGTGTGATTCAATCTGAACATCTGGAGTATGGACACTGTGGAAGGAGAAAAACTGAAGAAGTTTCTTCGACCAAACAAAGCTGGTGATCATGTTAATCAATGATGCGGAGGAGGACGTGCATTTCTGGACTGGGTTAGAGCATCGTAGACATTGCAAGGTTTAAAGGGTCTTCTCTGTTTTTAATTTGAAATAGTATGTGGGCTGGGCTGGTTTCTTATTTCTTTTGTTTAGTTAATTGGGCTGTGGAGAAGTGTAATGGGCTAAATTGGGTTTTAACTGCAGACATCTTGATTGAAATAAATGAGGAAAGGAATTAATATTTATTGTTAAGATGGTATTTTGAAAGCAATTTTATTAAAAGAAATCTTTCTATATATGAAATTGTCACCTAGAATTTAAAATTGAAATAAAATATGCTAGTATATACTCTTTCCTTATATAGAGATCACCTCTTCGTCGGATTACAAAACGATCTCCTTTTTTTTTTAATGACTCCAATCTCCTTTTTCTTTCTCCTTTCTGATCTTTCTCCTTTTCCTATCTCTTTTCTCCTCCATTCTCCTTTTAGTCCAACCCCCTTTTTTTTTTTTTCTTTTTTTTTTTTTTTTCCCAAAGTCTATTAGGTCTCTTCTTTTATTTTTTTTTTTTGAATCATGGAGGACGGAGTAAGGATCATTATTTTTGGCGCGGGAACATTGGGCCACGGGTGGTTTTTTTTAGGGGTAGCAAGGTCTTGAGCCCATTAAAAACCGGTCCAAAATTTTTTTTTCGAGCCTACCCCCGGGAAAACCCACCCCCCCCCCCCCCCTCTCCTTTAAAAAAAAAAAAAAAAAAAAAAAAAAATCTTATTAAAAACTCAATAATTTGCCACAATTGCCCGATTCACCCCTAAAAATTGCCAAAATTTCATTATTTTACAATAGTAGTTACAAAAAAATATTCATATCGGAAGAAATGAACAAAATCAAGCTAGTCATGGTGTGCATATATCATAGCCTCACTCAAAGATTTTTTTACATAATTGAGGGGTGCTATTGAAAACTAGCTTCTCTGATTTGTTACATATGAAGGTTAACATCAATAATTAGGTGATGTGATTACATTAGAGCTGGTTAATTAAGGTCCTATTACTCTTCAATCTCTCTATCTTCCAGCTCAGTGTTAATATGGGACAAAGAGGTGTTTCAACACAACGTCATCATCTACTATTATTTTACTGATGACTAGTTTTGGTGGAACTTCAAATCATAATTAGGTAGTCTTAATTACATAATATTTTTTAGAAGAATTTTTTTTTCTGATCTAAACCGAAAGATTTTGACAATTTATCTAATATTTAAATTGTGATGCACTGGTACCATTACCTCTACAGTTATTGTTGTATAACCCATATCTTTTAAAAAAATAATAATAACATGCTACGGTAATCTGCTCTGTTTCTATTGATTTTTTTTTTTTTAATTTCGACTAAGATGTAATAAAATTATATCCTCTCTACTCTTTAGTTTAACCTGATCAGAGCAGCTAACAAAAAGGAAGTAAAATTACTTCTGGCAATACTCATCCGAAAACGTATCATCAACTAAATACTAGAAGAAGTAGAAATGGATCGAAATATATAATGAAAGAAATTTTATTCGAGCACAACATTCTGCAAAAACTAGTGAAGAAAAATTTAGTTTGAATAATTATTTTTTTTATAGGATGACTAACACATTCTGAATTCTTTCTACAATTCCTGGCTTAGGGATAATCATTTATTTCACATAATTGATTTTTCATAATGCAGGGGCTCGGCTGAAAAGTAGCTTTTCTGTTTTGTTACATATAAAGTTTAAGAGTCAATAATTAGGTGCCGCCATTAGATTAGAGTTGGTCAAAGTCCTATATATCACTTTCCATCGTCTACCTTCCAAGTTCCAACTCAGCATCAATAATTGGACGGGAGGTTTTTCGAAACAACGTCAGCTTGGTGGAGCCGGGTCGACCCAACTAGCAATTATAGAGGAGGAATAATTAATCTCTTAAACTATCAAAATATACAATGAAAGAAATTTAGTTTCAGAACCACACCATCCCACTCCAATCTCTCTTCCTCCTGAGCACTACTTGCAACTCTCATTCAAAACAAAGATGGCGATGATACTCAATACCTGTCCACGTTTAGCAAACTTGTTGTGCAAATAATCTAGGATGAGGTCGGCATGCTACTAGGCATCCCTGGCCAGATTGAGAAGCTCGGCAAAACCGTTCGTGACATCCAATGTGTCCTAGCGGATGCCGAGAGGAAGCAAAGCAAGGGCAATGCCGTAGAGCGCTGGCTCCTGCAGCTGAATGATGTCATATATGATGCTGATGACGTCATCGACCTCTGTCAGATCAAGGCAAAAGAGCGCATTGTTGCTGGCTATAGTTCACATTCCTCTTCAAATGCTCATTGTGGCTTCCCTTTGTTGTCTTGCTTCCGTAATCCGTCATTTGCTCATGAGATAGGTACCAAAATCAAGGATATCAATTCCAAGCTAGAGGAGATTGCCAAGAATAAGGCTGATCTGGGTTTGGTCCAATCACAAATCTTTGGCGGGCCTTCCGATCGAGTTTGCAGAGTGGACTCGATCATCAGCCGCAAGACTGATCCCTTGGTTTTGCTAGCTGGTATTGTGGGAGAAAATATTGAAAATGATACTGACCTACTAGTGAACTGGCTGACCCAAGAAGAGACTAGAGAACTCCTTCCTGTTGCTACTATTTTAGGGATGGGAGGAATGGGGAAGACCACTCTAGCCAAAATGATCTTTAATGATCCAGGAATTGATGAGGAATTCCCGTTAAAAATTTGGGTATGCATCTCAAAGGAGGTGAAAGGAATAGAAGTGTTGAAGTGTGTGATCCGGGAGGCAGGAGGTGAACATGGTGCTGCGTAAGAAAGATCAGAGCTGGTGCCTATACTGGAGATGATCATCCAGAAGAAAATGTTCATTCTTATTCTTGATGATGTTTGGATAGAGAGTCAAATGGTTTGGGATGATTTATTGTGTGCCCCCATGAGTCGCGGAGCATATGGGAGTAGACTACTTGTCACCACTCGAGATGAAAGAGTCGCAAATGGAATGAGGTCATCAAAATTACATCGGGTGGATAAGTTATCTTACATGGATGGTTGGTCCTTACTAATTAAACAGGTGTCACTCTTAATAACTATGATTGTATTTTACGATTTATTCCTAATTTGAATTAACATTAGAGGTGTCAACCTAATTATATTTGCTCTATTTTTGTTAATGGACTTCTTGTTGATTGAAGCAGCAGTCTCCATGAGAATGAAATGCAGTCATTATAATGCATAACATTCAATATTCAATCTTGTTCATTTATTGTAAATTTTAAACTTTCTACCTCTAAATTTTCTAATATGAAAGACATCAATTTTTAAGACTTAAATTAATGAATACAAAGTTACAATCTTCATGTGCATATAATTATTTTGCAGGTAGCCCCAAACGGAGTTGAGAGTGACATTCCAGATCTCATGGAAATCGGAATGCAAATTGTTAAAAAATGTGATGGTTTGCCTCTTGCCATAAAGAGCATAGGTGGTGTACTTTGCAAAAGGCAAAACGAGAGGTAACTGGCTAGCAATTTTTCAAAGCAATGTGTGGTCCATGGATGGGCTACTGGGAGAGGTCCATCATGCATTCTATTTGAGCTATGAGGACCTCCCACCAGTTTTGAAGAGATGCTTTATCTTTCTCCCTCTTTCATAAAGATACAATGTTTATTAGTGCATATTTAATCTATTTATGGCTAGCAGAAGGTTATTTGGATGATCATGGAGATTTTTGGGAGTTGGGGCTTTTGTAATACAAAGAGTTAATATTGCGAATTTTTTTGGAAGATACTAACAATTTCATTGAGCAAGCACAATGCAAAATGCACAACCTTTTGTGGTCTTTTGCCCGTCAATTGGGAAAAAAAAATGAGAATTGTGTCTTAGGGAAGGGACAAGTTTTATCCAATTTTGATGGTTCACTGAAAATACGACGTTTATCAATAGAAGGAGATGTGGTAAATGTGGAAGTAATTAAACAGGAAAAAGGTTTGAGAGCATTATTTCTTCAAGATAAACCTGAATTTGCACTTGATGATATGTGTAAAATTGTTCCTAAGCTACGCATTTTAGATCTATGTAAGTCCAATATCTCAAGCCTACCAAATTCTTTATTCGGCCTTGTTCATCTTGTTGACAATTGATCCAAAATTAGCTTTCAATATTTAGAGTTCTGTTGAGTGTTGCTCCAAAATTAGCTCTTTATTTTTAGAGTGCTATCTAGGAGCACGTCGGTGTTAGTGGGTTCTATAATTAGGCATGTAGGTAATGTTTGTAATAGCAGGATAGGAGCAGTAATATTTCTATTTTGGGGACTGCCTATAATAGGAGGATAGGTAGTGGGTGCTTAATTTAGCAAAGTTGTGGGTACTTATTTTGGGTATGTTGTATTGTTATAAATACCGCATAACTCTATGTAATTGAGTAAGAGAGAAATGAAATAAAACATTGTTTCTATTCAGAAAAATATTCTTCTCTCTTCAATCTTTAGCATACTGACACAAAGTAGTACAGTATTGCTGAATTTATCCCAACAAAACATCTTAGATACTTAAATGTTAGTTATTCAAAGTTAACAACTATTCCAAATGCCATAGAAAATCTAAGAAATTTAGAATTCTTGAATTGCGAGGACTGCAATCAATTGTCAGACATCGCCCAAAGCATTAGTAGTCTACGAGAACTGAGGGGTTTTTCTCTTTGGAATACCAAGGTTGAGGCAATCCCAACTGGATTAAATAATCTAGAAAACCTCACTAGTATACTTGGCTTCAAGCCATACAAGAATAGTTTGGAGGGATTCAGTAGCCTAGATGGGTTAGAATCTCTATCACAACTCATTCATCTTTGTTTAGATGCGTTAGAGAAAGTATCTGATAGGTACATGGCAAAAGAAGCTAATCTTAGAAGTAAGAATCAGTTAAAGGCCCTATATCTTGGCTACACTTTCATGAGCTTTGAGAAACAAGTTTCCCAAATTAATGAGAAAAAGATGACAACTGAGGATGTTTTAAACGAGCTTTGTCTTCCAACTTTTCTAGAATCTCTTAAAATTGTAAATTACTTTGGTAGATGCCTTCCCAATTGGTTATATTTGGGAGTAAACCTTCGAAACTTGAGATCTCTTACTATTGATAACTGTGCTTGCTTTCATGAGTTGGACCTGTTAGGCCAACTCCCCAATTTGGTTTTACTTCAAATTAGTTATGTATATTCAGTTGTGAGTGTGGGAGAAGAGTTTTTGTTGGGGCATATCCAAAGAAAAGATATAATAGAAACGAGTTATTCTGCCAAGCTGGCATTTCCTAAATTGAGTTATCTATCATTCAAAAATATGATCAAGTGGAAAGAGTGGGAGTGGAATAAGAGAATACCTGCCATGCCCAAATTGAAGAAATTACATATTTTTGGTTGTCCCCAATTGAGATCTCTTCCGGACGGTCTTTTGCACCATGCTACTACCTTAGAGTACCTACATATTTCCAATGCTGACAATCTAATTACCATAGAGAACTTCCCATCTATCAAAGATATTTGTGTTTGGAAAAATCCAATCCTAGAGAGAATTTCAAATTTACCCAGCATTTCACATATTGAAATTGCACAATGCCCAAATCTAAAAGTTGTGGAGAACATAAAAACTTCACAATGGATGGTTTTAATTGATTTTGAAATGGAAACCCTTCCGGATTACTTGGCAATGGCAATGCCACGGAAGTTAAGAATCAACTGTAGTGAGGTGTTGCTGCTAGTTGCTGTTGAAGATTGCAAGCGAAGCAGAAAGTGGTTCTCAATGGAACAAATTTAAGGACATTCCCAAGGTGACTATCAATTCACCCGATGAATCTTTCACTACTACTTACCAGAAGACACCATTCAGTTTTACCACCAATATAAGCACAAGGTTAGTAGCTATTTAATTATTTTATAAGTACAAATAACACATGTACAACGGAATTAGTACCATACCAGTACTTCTTATTGTACATGACCTTAAGAACACCCAAGTTCTACTCATAAGTTTAATTGATTTATCGAATGCATCGTTTGGTATAGAAATCATTTTTAGAACGATTTTTCCATCATTCTTAGTTGACAGTTCTTATTTTTCTTCAAAATCTTTATTCCTAATTAAATAAATTGGTGTAAAATGTTTTTCCTTCTGGCGGGCCAAATCTATTAGAAATCCTCCCCTTTTACTTTGCTTGAAACAACCTGTGTAGAAACTACACAGAAACTACAAAAGCAGAGTTTCTATTCCATCATTTTTAGTTGGCAGTTGACTTCGTTTTTTTTAATGTTTTGTTTCCTTTTGTCTTGACATGTTCGTAATTAATTGAGTGGATCCAACCTAATGTGCCATTTTTAATTTTTTTTTTTCTATTGATCTCCTATTACATAATTGATATTATACATTATCTCAATCGTAAAGATGAAAATGACAATTGAGATGTATAACCCACATATTCCATCATTCTTAGCTAGCAGTTGTATATATATATTTTTTTTATGTTTTATTTCCTTTTGTTCTGAGATGTAATCCTAATTGCATGGATCCAACTAACCA
Source organism: Carex scoparia (assembly GCA_024447655.1). Classification (NCBI taxonomy): domain Eukaryota; kingdom Viridiplantae; phylum Streptophyta; class Magnoliopsida; order Poales; family Cyperaceae; genus Carex; species Carex scoparia. The sequence continues at coordinate 9,272,916 of JAJHPE010000004.1, read as the reverse complement.
CACAAATCTTTTAATTTTGTTTTAATATTAATTGACCTCGCATTTGATAATTGATATTATACATTATCTCAATAACGAAAATGAAAATGACAAGTAAATGTACTATTTTCCTCTCATCCATTAAAGTTTACAATTTGATTGATCAAAATATCTTAAGCGCTGATTTCTTGGGATATAAGTACATTTTACAGAGAATTTTTGCACGGATGACCACTTTTGTATATATTAAAACATTATTTTTGCCCATGAATAATCCATATAAAATTAGTGACAAAAATATACTTGTAGATCATCTTACAGTTCTTTTCAGTGGCCCATCTATTTATAAAAAGAGATGTTCCTCATCTCTGGTTCTTTAAGAAAAAAATATTTTTGGTAAATTAGGAGCTGTCTTTGTTTCTTTCGTCAAGGAGTTGAGAATATGGAACTGTGATACTGACCTATATATAAATACAATATATAACGCAAGCAAGGGAAACATCCAGGTCCTGCTGCTCAGAAATCATCTGTATATATATGTATCTTCAACCAAGCTGCAGTTTTCCACACCTATATATATTATTGCTCACTTTCTGCTGAAATTAAGACATAATATAACTCAATAATAACAATTGAGATCGGTACAAATACCCACAGCGTGTACTTTGTAATTAACAAAACCTGCTACTAGGAAAACATTGTGCCACTCCTGCATGCTGCGCTCTTTCGCTCCAAAGCATATATCATCATGCATATTGATTCCATCACTGGTTCAAGATAATTCTTAAGATGTAGTTACTTGGGCCTTCTTTTTCCTATCAGAGTATAAAACTTTTATTTAGGTAAAATGAGCTTCTTAAAAATTTAATAAGATTTTAGTAAGAAGGACAGCAAATAGAGAAAATTTTGAGGCAATAGTACATTACTTTCAAATAGAGAAATATTATAACCAACCGACTAAGGACAGCAGAAAAAATAAATCAAATAAATAAATAAATAAATAAATTGGGTTCTGTATTTGAGAGAGATACATATATATGTGGAGTTCATAACTCATAAGGTCAATATATTTTTGTTTATTGAATTTTAATATTAAAATAACTGAATGCAGTCATAATTAATCAGTATTAAATTCATAATGTCAAATAAAATTAATAAATTTCGTCCAAGTTAACATACAGTCGTCTCAGTTTGTATGCTTTAGATTAACGGACCACAGAAAGAAAAAGTAAATGCATGCGTTTAGATAAATATAGTCAAAATAATTTTTTGATTAACTATATATATAAGATAAATATTTGCATCCAAATATGCTTGTAAAATAGATATAATCAAAATCACGAAATGATCAATAAAATAAGTATTATTATCATTTATTTTACAAATATAAATTAGCAAAAGTTCATCTCTATGTCTCCATCAGGAGTGGTTGTACTCAAAATTCATCTCTTCTTCGATGCTAAAAAAATGATAATCTACTTGTTCAAACGAACCAGTCCTTGAGTTGAGCAGTAGACTTTCTTTTAAACAAAAAAAAGTAAATAATCAAGTTTCCAACTTATTTCTCGAAGATATTGTCTTTGATACTGGCCTCAAAGAATGATTTTTCAGTTATTACGAAATGCATATTTAATGCAGTATGCTAACTTTCAAAAAAATGTGCAATCCAATCATAATTCATTCTTTATTAGAAATGTGCATAGGAACTCCATTAACATACTCTTGCATAATTTTCTACTATACCATCATAAATTGTGCTATGAACGTTACATAAATTACTTATAGCAGCTGATAAAAGCAGACTTCTAATTTTTGTAAATCTAACATTCACTACAAATATTTGTTGTAATGATTTTTTCCTCACTTTTAAATGAACTTGAGCTATGAAATATTCTGACAACAGTGAAAGATCTGTGAACTAAATGATCAACCTCATGCGCGCAAGTTTGAATATTAATTAATCCTGCAACACGAACTTTGAAGAAATATGCATATAAAATCATAATTCATCCTTTATTAGGAAACAACATCCACATACTCTTGCTAAATTTTCTACTATACCATAATATGGCACGTTATATATGTTAATGGTTGTTATATCCTAATAAAGCATGAATTATGATTTTATACGCACATTCCTTCAAAGTTCGTCTTGCAGGATTAAATAATATTCAAACTTGATTCGGATTAATTAATGTGCATATCAACTCATAATTCATGCTTTACTAGGAAATAACATCCATGTACATACCGTACCATATGATGCTTTAGCAGAAAATAACGCAATGCATCGTGTTACATATTGCAGAACAGAATAGAATACACCACATATATATAGTAGAAAATAACATCACACAACGTAACATAACATTCCATAAAAAATAAAATCATATCCATTCCATTACATAACATGCATGAAACTTACTGGTACTTAATAATGTAGCCCAGCACAGGCAGAGCTTGACATCTATCAATTCGGCACTGGAAAAGCACGGAGAACAGCTGTTTCGATTGTAATGCCGGGACCAAACCCTAAAAGCACCCCAATTTCTGCTCCTTTGCCGGTGGTGGCCTTTCCTTCTTTCCTTGACCTCTTCCTCATCTCATCCATCACAAAAAACACACTACCACTCATCATGTTACCATGCTCTGTCAACACATGCCTGGATGCAAACAACTTCTCCTTCTCTAGCTTGAGCTCAGTCTCTATTCCATCTAGAATCTTCGGTCCACCTGGGTGCACAATCCAAAAGAGGGAATTCCAGTCTGAGATACCCAGAGGTTCAAAGGTTTTAGAGAGAGACTTTTGAATGTTTTTGTTCACATACATTGGTACAGTAGGTTCCAAATACATGATTAAGCCCGATTTAGTGATGCGGCCGCCAACAGAATCCTCTGACCCAGGGATGAGAGATTGACCCACTGAGAGAATCTCATAGAATGGTTGCTCAACAGACATGTCCGGGTTGGAACCAATAATGACCGCTGCAGCGCCATCGCCAAACAAAGCCTGGGGAACGAGGGCATCCCTTGAAGTTTCAGATGGATGGCTAAATAGGCTGAGAATGCTCTCTGAGCAAATAGCAAGGACACGAGCACCAGGGTTGTTCTCCGCTAAGTCTTTCGCCAGGCGAAGCACAGCACCACCGCCATAGCAGCCATGGAGGAAAAGCATGTAGCGATTCACTGTGGGTTCAAGTCCCAAAAGCTTGGCTAGTTGGTAGTCTGGACCAGGTAAGTGAAAACACCCAGTGGCAGTATGGAAAATGAGGTGGGTAATTCCAGACCTTGGTTGGCCCCACTCGCGCAAGGCCTGTTCGGCAGCTTCCTTTGCGAGCTTCGTCACCCACGGAGCAAGGAAATTGTCCTTGCTGTCTAATGGTTCCTCATTTTGAGTTGCTGTTGCTAGGTTGGGGTGATCTTTGAGCATCTCATCTGTTAAATAAAAGTGACGTTTTTTAATCTGTGTCCCGCTACCTGCAATTGACAAAAAAATTGTTAAGCATTTTTTTAAAATTTATTCTAAAAGTAAAATTGTTTGACGAGTTAGAAGATTGAAGCAAAGGGATAACAAGTGCTTACATATTCTAGTAAACTTTTGCTTGAGTTCTTTAAGGTGCTCGCTCTTAGTAACCTTAAAGTAGTAGTCAGGATAATCTGACTGATTGATGAAGTTGGGAGGCACAGCTGTGCCAATTGCAAGAACCATAGCCTTGCCTTGGACAGTGGTATTATTTTCGTGTCCCATTTTTTTTTTCCCTTTCAAAGTAGTCTTGCCAATGTAACATGCCAATGTAACACTATTTATAGTGGAAATTAGATGGAGGATTTGAACTCCAGTAGAATTGTTCAAGTACCCACTTATTTGGATTCATATTAATATAATATATAGAATTCTAAGGTCTGATTTACAATGTAAAATTCTAAGGTCAACTTCCCACTTAATCGCGAACTATTCTTATTTGAAACATTCTCTGTCTTTTCTTGTACGAAACATTCTGTGTCAAATTGGTAAAGAAATAGAATTCTAAGGTCGATTGTTGTTCAATATTAATTTGATAGGGATTCATTGTGGATAGTCTTCATTTTGAGAATGCTATTTGAATCCTTTGTCTTGTCAACTCATATTTCGAATAGTCTCTCTGGTGACGGACAACTCATATTTCGTAATGCCTGACAACTCATATTAGAGTTTTTTTAATAGTCTCCTTGGTTATTAATTGACAATGCATATTTTGGGATGCCTAACAACTCAACATTATGCAATCAGATTAGGTAGCAGTTTCAGTATGTAAGCAGTCTAAATCAATCACCAACCACTGAAAATTTGCAAATCTTATATCAATAATAAATATAATATTGGCTTTAAATGCTGTTCAAAGTCTTGAATTAAGGAACTCATAACGTATGGGGGTGTACGAAATTGAATTGAAATCTCATAACAAAATAAATTATAAATAAAATGGTATATACTAGTGTTTGGTAAACGGTCCGGGCCGGGCGGTCCGGGCAAAACCCGTGCACGGGCATAGTCCGCTACGGTCACGGGCGTCACGGGCACACAGGCACAACGGGCATCACGGGTTTTTTTTTTCAATAATCCTAACTTGCCCGTTTAATACCCGTGCCCGTTTCATTGGTTCGGGGGCAGGACGGTCCGGTCCGGGCGCTGACCGGGTTTTTTTTTTTTCGGTTTTTTTGTTCTGTTTTTTTTTTCTTTGTAAACCAATAAATGATATATCTAAATTCATACCAATTTAAATTCATTTGACATGGTTGTATATTTGACATGGGGTATAGGGGTAATAGGGGAAATTTGAGTTTAAATTTTTAATTTTAGTAAAAATAAAAATAAAAAATAAAAAATTCTGCCACGGGCACGAGCGCACGATCTCATGGGCACGGGCGTCACGGGCACGGGTTACGGGTACCGGGGTACGGGTTCTCACGGGCAATTTTACAAAAAAACGGATCCGGCCCGTTTAATGCCCGTGTGCCTATGTACCCGTGCATGCCCGTGGCACGGGCAGGGTCAGGTCCGGGCACGGGCACGGACGGACCGGTACGGGTTGGGTCCCCGGGGGCATTTACCAAACACTAATATATACCAATATCAATTGGCGAAAATAAATATAAAATTATTTAGATTATTTATGAAATAAAATTTTTTCAAATTAATCTCTTTCAAATAATATTATTCTAATTGACATTTCAGTAAAGTAAGAAGTAATCAACTCAATATTAAACTGAGCTTCTTAAATAAACTTGCAGTTGAACAAGTTAATCCACCGGTCCAACCAGTAAATTGTTGCCCCAATGCTTTAAAATACCGTAGACTGATTCGATTCGATAACATTGATAACAATAGAACAAAATCTACAAGTATCAATTTTCCAATTTTGAAAAACAAAAATACAACGTTCCCCATAAGAGAGAAGAGTGCAAAACATATGATGAATTATGGTTACAAAATATATCCGATTCCGTTAGATTAGGTGTTGACTGCGCTATGAAGCTCTATACACGAACCTTATTGTAAATATATCCTACTCAGTTAGGTGCTTAGTTCGGCCTGTCAAGCTCTATAAGAAGTTGGTGAAAAAATTAATTATTGCATGTTGACTTGAAAATAATATTGATTAGACATAAGAATCCAAAATAAAATTTGGATCATCGGACTATGTGTCTTTGTTTTTTTGTAGTTATATGATAGGATTCATGTAAGAGAGATTATCAAGTAAGAATTAAGTTTGTTCTGTACTGTCTCTTTCTGCATTTCTCATTATTATCTGGTCTACAAAACTCTAACATTAAGAACAAATAAAAAATAATTTAAGTACTTTTCTGTTAATCAAACATTAAATTTTGAAAAAATCTAACGAGATAGAAAAAAAAATGAAGAAAAATCTCAAAACTTAATGGAAAGTAAATCTCTGAACTTGTATTCTTCTTCAGATCTAGATATGTCCGAAAGTAATTATAACCAAGATTTTCTTGATTTATTTGCAAATCAGAAAAAAAAATCACATCAAAATTTCTTTTTTTTTTTACCACCAAATAAGCAATTCGAGAAACAAAAGACTGAAAATTTATTCTTTTTCACTCGTTGCAGAAACAGTTTTATATTCATCATTTGTGCAGTTTGATATATTTTTAATGTCCTTTAATTCAAGACCTAGAATTGATATAGGGATTAAGATTATATTTTCTGATGTAATGAATTGTGAATACTACTGTAAAATTATTATGAAGTTTGAAAGTAGACATTACTACCAGAAAAAAAAAAATCATTGACGATTGACAAACCGATAGCTATCGATCGCCTCGATAGCAAAGCTATACATTTTTGCCGTCAGACAACAACCGATGGCATTGATGATCTTTGGCTTTGGTTAAATAAATAGACTGGATGGTGTTTATAAACCAACGCCATCGGTTCTAGTTAATAGACAAATGGTGTTAATCGTTCTTCAATCGTTAAATAAGCCAACAAAAATAGTAATAGCAATGGTTCAATAATATTTACCGATGGCATATAATCTAAATAACAGCGTTATACATGCAATGTCATCTCTTGCCACTAACAAAAATGGGATCATCTAACAACCATTTACAAATGGTTTAAATAGATTTTGTGTCAAGCCGATAAACTAACAGTGTTGTGATAATTGAGTAAATAAGTCGAAAAATAATTCTATCGGTTGCATCCTCAGGAACAATTTGGAGATGTACACTAATTTCTTCTATCGGTTATTTTTTGTCACTGATAGAATATATTCATCTTATTATAGCGTTATTATTATCCTGACTGATAGAACTATTCAATTATCTTGTGATATCGGTTAATATAATAGTACCGATATAAGCAATGCAAATTTGTCACATTTAGTCTCTTTTCCCTGAATTTGCAAGCAAAGATTGAATAAATTGAACAATGCCTAAATTGTTTGAAAAAAATAGAAAATATTTTAAAAATAAAAATATTAAAAATTTAGTTTAATTAATAGTTTACCACTGAAATAAATTTATAATCGCTGATAGACATTATATATTTGTTTTTAGTGATTCATAATTTTCAATCATAATTTAAATTTACGAGATAATTTTAGGGGTGCAATATTTCGGGATGCTTATCAACTCAATGTTGTGCAATCAGTTTTGCTGGCAGTTTTATTAAAAACTTTCAAGTATTAAATCAATAATAAATATAAATATTTCGGAATGCTTGACAACTCAATGTTGTGTAATCAGTTTTGGTAGCTGTTTTAGTATGCATATATTCTATATCAATCACCAACCACTGGAAATTTCAAGTCTTTAATCAACAATAAATATATATATTTTGGGATGTCTAACAATTCAATGTTGTTCAATCAGTTTTGGTAGCAGTTTTAGTATATGCATGCCGTCTAAATCAATCACCAATCACTAAAATCTTCCAAGTTGTAAATCAACAATAAATATAATTTTGCCTTTAAATGCTATTCCAAATGTTAAATTAAGGATTGTTGTCTAAGTCAATCACTGTCCGCTGATAACTTTCATTTGGCATGTATTCCAAGTCAATAGAAGCTGTTAATTAAAAAACTCCATTAAGAGGTTCAAAACTAACGAATTGAAACAAAATTACATTTGGAATTTCGAACCTCTTAACTTTATGTTTCAATAATTATTTGGTGACTGACTTGAATTGCATGCATGCCTAATCCAAGTTTAAAAAAAAAAAACTCATAATGGATCATAATTCATTAAGCTTCATTTAAAGGAACTGTTGCTAACGGTGCATATTTACCAATTATTTATCAACATGAATGATTGGTATTTTGTACCTTCTTTCAGGAGCGTGCAATTTCTCTAAAATAACCGTTACTCCGTTAGCAAATGTACATTTGTAATTAAAGGGTTCTTCTATATGAACTGTTGGTGAAAGTTGATTCTCTTTCAATCAACTGTTGATGATAAGTTTGACATATTTTGTAGTTTATTACCAAAAATGTTAGTGATGAATGGTATTGTAATAGTGACACTTGATGACGAATGATTTTTTTGCCAAAAAAAAAATACATATAAAAATCAGTGTTAACAAAATAGTGCGGACCGGCATTTGGACCAGAAAAAATTGGATCCGGTCACCTATCTTGTTTTGATCGTTGGAAGAATCGTTTATGCTAGACAGTGGAACACTACCACCGAAAAACAATTCACCGTTGGTTGACGGCCATCGATCGCCTCACTAGCACAGGTATACCTCTTTGCCGTCATACAACAACCGATGGTATTGATGATCTTTACATTCGGTTGAATAAACAGACTAGACAATGTTGATGAACCAGCGCCATCGGTTTGAGTTAATAGACAAATGGTGTTAACCGTTGTTCAATCGTTAAACAAGCCAACAAAAACATAAATAGCATTGGTTCAACATAATTTACTGATGGCGTATTATTTAAAAGTTGTAACAAATTAACGAAGTTGAACATGCAATGCCATCTCTTGCCACTAATGAAAATGAGATCTTTTAACAGCCATTTTCTAACGGTATAAAATCGATTTTGTCTCAAGTCCATAAACTAATGGAGTTGTGATAAGTAAATAAGTTGAAAAATAGTTCTACCGGTTGTGTCCTCAGGAACCGATAGAAGATATACATCAATTTATTATGTCAGTAATTTTTAGTCACCGATAAAAGATATTTATCTTATTTATTATAGCGTCATTATTATCTTAACTGATAGAAATATTTCATTAACTTCTAATATCACTTAATATATTAGTATCGATATGAGTAACACAAATTTGTCACATTTTGTCAATTTTTCCTGAATTTGGAAGCTAAGATTGAATAAAAGTGTACAATGTCTAAATTGTTTGGAAAAAATGGACAAATAATTTAAAATCAAGAAAAATATTAAAAATTTAGTCTCATTGTTTACCTCATATATAAATTTATAGACGCTCATAGACGTAATATATTTGGAGACATTTGAGTGATTCCTAATTTTCAAAAATAATTTAAAATAACTAGGTAATTTTAGGGGTGCAATATTTTGGGATGTCTAACAACTCAATTTTGTGCAATCAGTTTTAGTAGCAGTTCTCATATGCATCATGCTTATGTCAATCACCAACTACAGAAAACTTCCAAGGCTTAAATATATCCTTCTCTGTTAGGTTTCGTGTTGACTGTGTCCAACTAAGTTATTTGTTGACGGACTGCGGGCTGTCAAGCTCTATAAGCAGTTGGTGAAAATAATAATTATTGCATGTTGACTTCAAAATAATATTAATTAGACATAATAACCAAATTGAAATTCTGATCATCGGACTATGTGTCTTTCTTTTGTTGTTGCTATATGATAAGATTCATATAATAGAGATCATCAAGTAAGACAATTAAGTTTGTTCTATACAGTCTCCATCTGCATTTCTCAATATTCTTTGGTCTACAAAACTCTAACATTAAGAACAAATAAAACAAAGAATTTAAGTACTTTTCTGATAATCAAACATTAAATTTTGAATAAATCTAACGAGAAAGAAATAAATAAAGAAAAAACTAAAAACTTAATGGAAAGTATACCACTGAACTTGTATTCTTATTAAGATGTAGATATGTCCAAAATAATTATAACCAATATTTTCTTGATTTGTACGCAAATCAGAAAAACAAAATTAACATGAAAAATTCTACTATTTGACCACCAAATGTGGAATTCGAGAAACAAAAGACTGCAAATTTATTCTTCTGCACTAATAGTTTTATATTCATTTGTGCAGTTGTATATATATTTTTAATGGCCTCTAATTGAAGCGCTACATTTGATATTGTGATTAAGATTATATTTTCTATGTGTAAGGAATTTTGAATACTACTGTAAAATTATTATGAATTTTGAAAGTAGACACTACTACAGAAAAACAAATCACTGTCGATTGACAAACTGATAGGCACCGATCGCCTCGATGGCAAAGCTATACATTTTTGCTGTCAGACAACAAACGATGGCATTGATGATCTTTGCATTTTGTTAAACAAATAGACTGGATGGTGTTGATGAACCGACGGTGTTGATGAGTTAATAGACAAATGGTGTTAACCGTTGTTCAATCGTTAAATAAGCCAGCAAAAATAGTAATAGCATTGGTTCAATAAAATTTACCGATGGCGCATAATATTAATGTTATTATAAATTAACAGTGTTAAATATGCAATGTCATCTCTTGCCACTAACGGAAATGGGATCTTATAAAAACCATTTACTTATGGTTTAAATCGAATTTGTGTCAAGCCGATAAACTAACGGTGTTGTGATAAGTGAGTAAATAAGTTGAAAAAAAATCTATTGGTTGCGTCCTCAGGAACAATTTGGAGATGTACACCAATTTCTTCTATCGGTTACTTTTAGTCATCGATAGAATATATTTATCTTATTATAGCATTATTATTATCCTGACCAATAGAAATATTTCATTATCTTGTGATATCGGTTCATATATTAGTACCGATATAAGCAACACAAATTTGTCACAATTTGTCTATTTTCCCTGAATTTGCAAGCAAAGATTGAATAAATTGAACAATGCCTAAATTGTTTGAAAAAAAAAGAAAAAAAATTAAAATATTAAAATATTAAAAATTTAGTTTAATAGTTTACCGCTGAAAGAAATTTATAATCGCTCATAGACGTTATATATTTGGGGATATTTTAGTGATTCATAATTTTCAATCATAATTTAAAATAACGAGATAATTTTAGGGGTGCAATATTTCCGGATGCCTAACAACTCAATGTTGTGCAACAGTTTTGCTTGCAGTTTTACTGAAAACTTTCATGTCTTAAATCAACAATAAATATTACTATTTCGGGATGCTTGACAACTCAATGTTGTGTAATCAGGTTTGGTAGCTATTTTAGTATACATGCAGTCTATATCAATCACCAACCGCTGGAAACTTTCAAGTCTTAAAACAACAATAAATATATGGGTCCACCTAGCTGTCCCCCATGAAACGTCCTCTATATGTCTCCCAGATTAAAAACAGTTAAAACAGTTAAAAGACAAAAGTTAACGCGTAAAACGGTTTTCAAAACGCGTTAATCGCGAAAAATGCTTCAGAACGTAAAAACGTCCGATAGTATTCATTCCAAAGGACAAATGTATTCAACCATAGACACAAAAATATTCAACTACGATCTGCACTTTAAGAATGACAAATAATCATTCGGGGGCCATAAAAGTCATTTGAACGGCAAACCGTTCGTCAGTGGGCGAAACTCAAACGTCCACATCAAGACCGTGCTTAACTGTGGGGACCATTAACATTGAAAGTGACATGGAAGGCAATGAGAAGTATTCATTATTGCATACACACTTTTAATACTTAATATGTGTAGTATACACTCATTTCTATTATAGTATTCATTTTAATGCTCAAAGTATTCATTTTACATACAAGTATTCATCTCATTCTGTCAACACAATACAATGGAGTATTCAACAACACAATACAATGAAGTATTTAACAACACGATAATACTGATATACTATGTTTAACACATCAATAGTATTCAACAACACCGTAAAATGTATTCATTATAACAATATACTGATACCAGAACTTAATCATATATTATCAAAAAATGTTCAACACATAAAAGGGACATGTATTTATCTCAAATTTGTAAGGTATTCAAACTTAAAGAAGACATGTATTCATGAAATAATATATAACAATTGTTTATAAAAATTAAATCAACATATATTCACCTAAAGTATTCATCTATAATTGATAAAGTATTCATCTTGTATGAGCATAAAATCTTACTCAGTCAGACTTCTAAAATAATTATCTATCAGAAAACACTTGTTATTAAAGTATTCATTTGTTTTGACGAAAGTATTTATTATAAAACACAAAGTATTAACTTGATAAGTATTTACAAGAAAATAATCATTCAGCAAAAGAAATGCACCAGTCATCAATAAAAGTGTCAATGACTTAACACTAAAATATTCATCCATAGATATAAAGTATCCACTTACAAAGTACAAAGTATTTACCTGATAATTATTTACTAGCAATTATCAGTCAGCAAGAATTCTCAAATATCAGTCAACAATAAAAGACGAAAAATCTTGAATCAATTAAGCATACATTGTGATTCAAACTGAAATATTAGTGATTCAAACAGAAAATGCAGATAATTGAATAAAAGATGTAGAACAGAAATCCAAAATACAAAAGGAAGAACAGATGATATAAGTATAGATCAAAATAAGAAGTCGATCCCTAATTTCTGGACAGATTGCGGCACAAATTAACAGAACGACGTCGCAAAGCTTGAAAAAGATAACAAGTGGCCGAAGTGTTGCCGGAGTTGATTCAAAAAATTGAAGAGATCGACGGAGGCAGATTCAAGCCAGATCGATGGAGCTGATTCAATGAAGATGAAGAAATTGAAGGAGGCAGTGACCGACGAAGGAAGAGATCGACGGAGAAAGGGGACGAAGCAAATCGACGGAGAATTAACCACCTTTGAGATCGTAAGTAAAAGAGAATTAACCATGTTTGAGTAAATTAGGTTTTTCAATTGTGGCGATTGAAAGTAAAAGAATGCCGATTGAAGCAGTCGCGGTAGGCTGATTAGAGTTCAGAGCATGCGGCGACGGTTGTGGCCACTGGCGGTGGCGATCGGTTCCTTCCTCCTATTCCTAGTTCAATCAATGCTCAAAGCTTGAGCTTGGAGAGAGTCACGGACACAGACAAATTGAGAAGAGAGATCTGGAAATTTTGTTTCCATAAAGGGAGAAAGAAAGATCGAAAAATAATTTTCAGAAACGGAGAAACGGATCAAACCGAGAAAGTTTACTAAAGAAATGTCGTATGTGCAGTTAATTTGTTAAAAATAATTAGAAAGTGGGTCCGGATAGTTACGGGGATTTTCCGGAGACGGATGGAAGGGGGATATTATCTTTTCCCTAAATATATATATATCGGGATACCAAACAATTTAATGTTGTTCAATCAGTTTTGGTAGCAGTTTTAGTATGCATGCCATCTAAATCAATCACCAACCACTAAAAACTTTCAAGTTTTAAATCAACAATAAATATAATTTTTCCTTTAAATGCTATTCTAAATGTTGAATTAAGGATTGTTGTCTAAGTCAATCACTGTCCGCTGATAACTTTCATTAATTTGGCATGTATTCCAAGTCAATAGAAGCTGTTAATTGAAAAACTAGCTCCATTAAGAGGTTCAAAAATAACGAATTGAAAGAAAATTGCATTTGGAATTTGGAACCTCTTAATGGTATTTTTCATTAATTATTTGGTGACTGACTTGGATTGCATGCCTTCCTAATCCAAGTTTTCATTAAGTTTCATTTAAAGGAACTGTTGCTAACGGTGCATATTCAGCAATTATATATTAACATGAATAATTGGTATTTTGTACCTACTTTCAGGAGCGGTTTCTCTAAAATAACGGTTCGCAAATGTACATTTGTGATTAACTTTAACAAAATGTTTTGTTTTGTTTTAATTTCAAATTTCAGAACAATATCACTCAACAAGTTTGACGAACTTTTTCTGCAAATATGTAATTAGGTTTCATTTCAAAACCAAATAATAACTTTTTCTTATCATCAATCAAACAAATAAGGACTTGATCCTTATTTTTACTAAAAAAAAATAGAAGTAATCAACTCAATATTAAACTCAGCTACTTAAATAAATCAGCGGTTGAACAAGTTAATCCACCGGTCGGACCAGTAAATTATTGCCCCAAAGCTTTAAAATATTGAGGATCGGTCTGATTCCGATAACATTGATAACAATAGAACAAAATCTACATGTATCAATTTTCCAATTTAAAAAAAATAAAAATACAACCTTCACCCATATAGCCACTGTTGATTTTAATAAATAAGAGAGAAAAGTGAAAAACATATGATGAATTATGGTTACAAAATATATCCTACTCCGTTTGGTTATGTGTTGACTGCGCTATGGAGTTCTATACACGAACGTTATTGTAAATATATCCTACTCGGTTAGGTGTTGACTTCTGGCTGTCAAGCTCTATAAGAAGTTGGTGAAAAAATTAGTTATTGAATGTTGACTTCAAAATAAAATTGATTAAACATAAAAATCCAAATTGAAATTTTGATTATGAGACTATGTGTCTTTGTTTTTTTGTTGTTATTGTTGGTGACTTGGCTGATCGCAGCAGCCTTTTGCTTTTACAAACTTTTAAACTTGCTGGCACGAAAAATAGAGTTTTGACAGAAAATTCTGATAAAAAGAAAACTGCTACTGAACAGAACACAAGTTCCCAATATGCTGGAATTTTATTTTCTTTGACCTTGCAATCAATTACATAACATGCTTACATATTTATAACAACTATATCTATCTAATTTTAGAACCTCCTACTTCCTTTAACTACTCTCCAATCTAAATTTAGCATATGTTACCATAAATACCTCAGCTAACCCGAACTTCAATTCATGCTATTTTAGGCGCATCCTTCTTCTAATTGCTACAAAGAAATTGCTAATTATAGCACCCACGCCTCTTATGCTTATTGTAACTTTTAATCAATTTTTAACAGTTATATGATAAGATTCATGTAAGAGAGATCATCAAGTAAGAATATTAAGTTTGTTCTGTACAGTCATTTTCTGTATATCTCATTATTCTCTGGTCCACCAAATGTTATTGTTGGACATGAATCGTATCATATAGCATCAATAAAAGACACACTCCAATGGATCCAAATTGCAATCTCGATCATTATGTCCGATAAATATTATTTTCAAGCCAACATGCAATAATTAAACTTTTCGCCCGCAATCAACACCTAACATAGTAGGTTATATTGATAATAACATTCATGGATGAAGCTCCATAGCACAGTCAACATCTAACCGAGTAAGATATATTTACAATAACATTTATGGATACCAACTGCCAATTCTGTCCTGCTTCTAAAACTAGAGATCATCTTTTCCTCCAATTGCCCTTTAGCTCAACATGTCTAGTTCTCGTTAGGAAATAGCCAAAATTACCTTTCCTAATGGAATTCCTGGGATGATATTTACCAGTATGCCCTTACTCTTTTCCACTGTCATAGGTTAGGACTTTTAATAACTCTTAGTGCAGTTTGCTGGACTCTGTGGAAGCATAGAAATGAAGTTATTTTCAATAATGCTAACCCCAAATCTGCTAGAACACTAATACCGAACATTATATCCTTGGTTCTCTATTGGACAGGTCCAGCCAAGAAAAAGGTGAAGCAAGCAGCAGCTGGTTGGCTGTCTATTATTGAAGATGTCATTCCTTTGGAATTTATTCCACCAAATATGGAACTGGTACTACACAGGGGCGACTGGGATGCAAATGAATGACTTCACTAATACACCTTCTCTAATATTTAGGATCATTACTCTAATGTTAGCTAAAGGACTTGTTCTAGTATATTTCTTATATTTTTGGTTGTTGGCATCATCTCTAATATGGGACATGATGTTTTTGTCTTGGATATTAGATGTTGCTTATTTTGTCCTAGCTTATCAGGGGATACATCTCCCTGATATAAAACTAATGCCATGTAATTGATATTTTCGTTAATGGAATGGGTCTTTTGACCTCTTTTAAAAAAAAAAAAATTTATGGATAGAGCTCCATAGCACAGTCAACACTTAATCGAGTAAGATTTATTTACAATAACATTTATGGATAGAGCTCCATAGTTTCTCGAATAGAAAACTGTTAGTGCAGTGCATGAAGATGAAGAAATTTGCAGTCTTTTGTTTCTCGAATTGCAGATTTGGTGTTCAAATAAAGGAATTTTTCATGGTAATTTTGTTTTTCTGTTTTGCATATAAATCAAGGAAATCATGGTTATAATTACTTTTGGACATATCTAGATCTTAAGACAATACAAGTTCAGAAGTTTACTTTTCATTAAGGTTTGAGTTTTTTCTTTATTTATTTCTCTCTCGTTAGATTTATTCAAAATTTAATGTTGTGCAATCAGTTTTGGTAGCAATTTTAGTATGCATGCAGTCTAAATCAATCACCAACCACTGAAAACTTTCAAGTCCTAAGTCAACAATAAATATAAATATTTCGGGATGGCTAACAGCTCAATGTTGTGCAATTAGTTTTGGTACGTAGCAGTTTTAGTATGCATGCAGTCTAAATCAATCACCAACCAATGAAAACTTCCAAGTCTTAAATCAACAATAAATACAATATTCATCAATGCGCACAATTACAATACTATGCATCACCAAACGGCTAATCACTTACATATTTGGTAATAAACTGTTATAGTATGTCCTGTGTGTCAAATTGATAAATAAGTAGTCAAACTTATCTTCAACAGTTGTTGAAAGAGAATCCACTTTCACCAACAGTTGATATAGAAGAACCCTTAATTACAAAAATGTACTTTTACTAACGGTTATTTTAGATCAACCGCTCCTGAAAGTAGATACAAAATACCAATTATTCATGTAGATATATAATTGGTGAATATGCACAGTTCTTAAAATGAAAACTTAATGAATTATGGTGCAAGTCAGTCACCAAATCATTAATGAAAATACCGTCGAGAGGTTCGAATTCCAAATGAAATTTTGCGTCTATTCGGAATTTTTGAACCTCTAATTAATGGAATTTTTGAAGTAACAACTTTTATTGACTTGGACTACATGCCAAATGGAATTTTTCAATTAACAGCTTTTATCGACTTAAAGTTGGAAGTCTTCAGTGCTGGTTTGTCAGTGACTTAGACATCCATTTGGGATGTATTCCAAGTCAATGGAAGCTGTTAATTGAAAAATGGGTAGTGCTATACTGAGGGCATCTTTTTTAATTTTGAGAGCTACTAAAAATTTATTTTTTAAATACCAATTTTGTCCTTCCACCCTCTCTCTCTACCATAATTAAAAAAAAGAATTAATGAAGGAAATGAAAAAAAAAATACCTTTTCTTCCCCTGAATGATAAGGAGGAAATAAATAAAATTGAATTATACAAAAGAAATCATTTCAGTTGCCGGCCTGATTGCTTGAGTGTCTGTTCAATATAACTGCAATCGTACTAGCAAACTGCTGATATTGATTTTTGTACCAGCAACCATACTAGTGGTACCGGGACTGTTTTTACTTGCTATTTTTAAGTAGTTAATGCCAAGTTTCTAACATGAAAACAAGTGTCATATTAACACCAAATAACAATGTCCGTCCTAAGTACTTAACAAAAAATAAAAATTTAAAAAAAAAAAAAAAAAATAAAAAAAAAAAAAAAAATCAACAACTCAAACCTACTTTAGAACTTAATGTTAAACATCTCTAATAAAGATTGTACTAATAAAAATACGAAATTGTCACATTGGTTTGTAATAGTAATTAATTGAATGAACTTTGCATAAGGAAAATCAAATTAAATTTCAAATGGTTATGTCTTTGACAAATGTCAATTTAAAGACAATTCAACTGCAAACTCTACTTTGAGTAACTTAATGGTTAATCACATCCATCTAATCAAAGATTGACACCTTAATAAATACATTTTAAACCTTTTGTTTGGTTAATATTGGATTCTAACATATATAGCATACAAAAATTGTAAGAATATATTTGTTTGTACTAAGAAGAAAGGGTGATTAAGATTGACATGAACTTTGCATAACAGAAAATCAATTATTAAATTTCTCTATTAATGGTTAGATGGTCTTTAAAGACAAATGTCAGAATTTGAAGAGAAAATTTCAATTGCATACTCTAAAATTGTGAGCTCTCAAAATTATAAAACATGCCCTTAGTATAGCACTCCCCTTGAAATTCCATTGAGAGGTTCAAAAATAGTAAATAGAAATAAGATTTAATTTGGAATCTAGTTTCCAAATGGCAACAAAACTTGCATTTGGAATTTTGAACCTCTTAACGGTATTTTTCTTTAATTATTTGGAGAATGACTTGGACTGCATGCATGCCTAATCCAAGATTCAAATAGAACCTCATAATGGACGACAATTCATTAAGTTTTCATTGAAAATAACTGCTGTAACGGTGCATATTCACCAATTATATATCGGCATGAATAATTGGCATTTTGTACTTACTTTCAGGAGCGGTTAATCTAAGGCCGTTTCTTCTGAATGAACTGTTGGTGTAAGTTTGACTTATTTATCAATTTGTCATAAAAAAATCAGTGTTAACAAAATCAGAGCGGACCGGTAGTTGGACCAGAAAAAAATGGATCCGGTCAACATATGCTATTCGACTATGGTTAAAACCGATTTAATTGGCCGGATTTTACTAAAAAAAATCGACAAACTATTATTAGAAAAACCTGATTCAGGACATTGATTTAGGGTTTCAGATTGGGAGTGTAAGAAGAAACCGACAACGAAACCGTGATTTTAGAAGTTACGAATTGTTTTTTAACTTAAAATAGTGGCACCTGCGCGTTTCAGTAAAGTAAGAAGTAATCAATGCAATATTAAAAAAATAGTTCAACAAGTTAATTCACCGGTCCAACCAGTAAATTATTACCCCGAGACTTTAAAATATTGGAAACCGGCCCGATTCCGATAACATTGATAACAATAGAATAAAAACTACAAGTCTCAATATTCCAATTAAGAAAAATAAAAATAAAGCTTTAACCATTTAGCCACTGTTGATTTTAATAAATAAAAGAGAAAAGTAGAAAACATGTGATGAATTATGGTTACAAAATATATTCTACTCTATTAGATTAGGTGTTGACTGCACTATGGAGCTCTATCCATGATATATATATATATTTTTTAAATAGATTAGGTGTTGACTGCGCTATGGAGCTCTATCCATGATATATATATATATTTTTTAAATAAGATAGGCTTCAAGTCCCAAATTTTATTTTATTGATAATTAAAAGTAAGATACAATCAAAAGAGTAAAAAAGCCAGAAATTGCCCAATAAGTATTGAGCAAAAAATAAAATAAAAACTACATTCCTTGACCAACTAACCGAAAATTATAACAAAAATTGTCTCTAAAGATTCGATTGTATCACTCTCTCCATAATATGGCTCTATCCAGGAATGTTAACTGTGCTATGGAGCTCTATGAACTACTACAAAAAAATACATTTACTATTGCACCTTTATCATCGGGTGTCCTTCCTGTGTGGTCAGTGGCGGAACCAGGAATGAAAATTATGAGGGGGCGCATAAATAATTTAGGGCCTATAAACAAAAAAAATTAGAGGGTGTCAAGGGCCCATAAATAATTTAGGGGGTGCCAAGGGCTCATAAGAAAAAAAAATTATGTATATTTTCTGAAAATTTCTGTGTATTTTCTGAAAATTTCTATATATTTTCAAGGGCCCATTGTGGTTATCATTTTCTGTTACACTCATATTTATTTGTCTTATCATTACTGTGCTATGGATTTTAGAACCCATTATGTCATACAAGTTTTTTTTTTTTAATTTTAAGAACTAAATAAATAAATATTTTCTAAGACCTAAAGTGAGCAAAACCAGAACATCCAGAAGAACAACACCATGCCGCACCACTTAGGCGCCCGTGGGTATGTTGGGAAAGAAGAAGCTTTCAAGAAAACTCTGGAAGATCCTGAGACCAAGAAAGCTCTGGGCATCGAAAACGTGCCTTAGAGGTGTGCTAACTTTATATTGGCGTGTGCCCGCACGAGCAAGGATGGGAAGGTTATCATAATTGAAGATGCAGAAAAATGGAAGGAGATTACCTGTCTTCCGGGGGGGGCAGGATTTTCCCCCCCAGTGCGGATGACACGTGGGTCCAGACAGGTTTAAACATTTAAATATTGGTTTTAGATTTGCTGCGGTCCCACATGTCAGCGACTCACGAGCAGGAAAATCCTGCCCTCTGGAAGACAGAGGATTCGGTTCCCATAAAAAATTGGCCAAGCGAGTAGTAAGAAGGATTCCTTTTTCAAATGCAAGTTTCAACACCTCATCGATTATTCTTATTGTACATTACGTAATCAAAACAGAAAAAAAATGTGGAAGACCTCGGCGATAGTAAGTGGGCACCTAGCTAACGGCTACACTGGGAAATCCATTGCATGGAGGCAGAACCAGGAATGTTGGTGGCTTAGTTACCTTGACGGCACACTATGACCACTTGAATGAATCCAAATCTAAGAGAACACATCGGCCCTCAGAAGAGGAAACTCCAGCATTTCTCACAATTGCAGGCGCAAATACTAGAGTTGCAACAGTATGATGTGACGTGTATGGTAACATTTTATGTACAAGTGTTAATTTGGTCCCTTTTCTCCGAATTTGGAAGCAAAGATTGAAGAAAATACTACAATGTCTAAATTGAAAGAAAAAATGGAAAAAAAAATTAAAATTTGGAAAGGCATTAAAAATTTATATGAATCTGTGTATTAAGTTTTGAGTTCATTTCAATTCATAATTTATAATTGTTATAAGATTAATTTATGTGTATTTATAACTAAGCAAATTGTCTTGGGCTGCGGCGTGGCTCAGTCAATGATAAGCACAGCCAATTTTTTTTTTTTTTTTTGTGAGGTGGTGATGTGACTGCTTGACCAAAGGTTTAGTCTAGAGGCCTAATTCAGTAATTTAATCCTAGAGGGATGTCAAAGTTATCCTAAAAGATACAAGTTTCTTTTAGGGCCTGTTGCGCGGGTCATTGGAAATGGACATGGGTCAGAAATTGAACTAAAAATTACTGTTCACATGAGAAAAAAAAATTTAGTTGAACTGAATTTTTCTTTTTCCGCAGAAATAGTGGAGCGGCCGAACAGGACCTTACTGGTTCTTTTATTGGAGATCACCCCTATAAATTTTCTAAACATCTCTTTCCTTGGCCCAATGTGCCAATTTGGCAAGTTGCAGTAAAAGGTTCAGCTTTTGGTCAGAACAGACTATATATTGTTATTACTATTACTATTACTATTATTATTGCTATTGCTATTGCTATTATTATTATTATTATTACTATTATTACTACTATTATTATTAGAATTACCTGTAGTTAGACATTGATACAAAAGATATTATTGAAAATAATATAGACTATATATTGTTATTACTATTACTATTACTATTATTATTGCTGCTGTTATTGCTATTATTTTTATTATTATTACTATTATTACTACTATTATTATTAGAATTACCTGTAGTTAGACCTTGATACAAAATATATTATTGAAAATAATATTAAAATGGCATTGAGGAGACATAGTCAATAGAGAAATTAATGCTACTTGCAATGTGATCTACGTTGTCACTTGATCTACTTGCAATAGAGAAATTGTCATCTTGAATATTGATAATATATTCTCTAAGCAACTCACACATAAGATTACAATAATATACAATTCAACCATTATTTAAGTATCGACTTAAGTAACAAGTTCAAGCCAAACAACAATAGTTTAAGCCATAATTTTAAGCCACAACCAAACCAAACAAGAATATCTTATACCATCTTATGAACTCGAAGCGAGCAACTTATTTCACCTTCATTTAACCCACTATCAAACAAGACCCATGAGAATTGGGAAATAAATTATTTCAAAATATTACCACAATTGAAAGAACACATGCAAATACTATGAAGATAATTTTTATGATACTATCAAGATAATTTTTGTTGGCCTGACACTGCATGATACGGCATGGCACGGTTTAGTTTGCGTTCACCGACTTGACTGATGGACTCGACGGATGACCAATACAGGGCCTGGTTTCATATCTTGCCCAACTCCCTGGCGAGTTTTTGCAAGTGAACATATGACACACCATCTATTTGCACCGCCTTTCTGCACGCCAAGCTCATCTCCTCTGCTCTGTCCCGGGCTCTCCTCCCTTCCCTAGAGCCCGCATCCATCAACTGCTTGATCGCTTGTTCAAGATCCATTGCAGTCACGAATCCATTGTTCTTTCTATCAAAATTTAATGCAACCGCAACCTGCATCTCGTTCACCAATTCGAATGCAGTCAGGTGTTGGTCCGCATACAATGGCCACGGAATCATCGGCACACCAAACCAAAGGCTCTCTAAAATTGAGTTCCAGCCACAATGCATCACAAATCCTCCAATTGCTTGGTGCGACAGGATATCGATTTGTGAGACACAGTGGGGCCACACCATCCCCGTTTCCTTGGTTCTCTCTAAGAACCCTTCTGGCAGATGCTCTTCCAAGTTTGCATGAATTGGACCCCTGTGATGAAAGAATAACTTAAACATCAAGAAAAATAATGTTTTAAATTTAATGGAATCTTCGTGGAACATATTTATAAGTCAAGAATACCAACTTGCATGTGTTAGGTGAGCGTGATAGGTATATTGTGTGATAAAGTTTGCGTGATAGTTAATTAATATGAAGACACAACTGGATGTTGTTTAAAATAATATCTTCATAGTTCTGTTCTCGAGGAACTTTAAATTTAAAAAAACTAAATAAAGCTCAATTATGCAAGAGAATATATAACTGGGTACATTGACAAATTATATATATATGATGTACCTATCGGCTATTGACCGGATAAAATACAATTAAACTATCAAGTTATATATATTATCTCAAACAAAAATAAAGAAAGAAAGAAAGAAAGTAAAACATCAAGTCTTGAAAATTCTAAATTGGATATTATGAATAAACATGCTATCTTCAATATTGGTAAGTAATCTGCCCAAATTGCACACATCAAAATAAACAGGCGAAAATTAAAATTCACCCTTTTGATACATACTATATATGTGGATTTTCAATTTTGTTTTCTTTTCTGAGATGAAACATATGGACTGATCATATAACTAATGTATGTGTATGTAATATCAAAGCAAAATCAGCAACCAATTATGATAATTACCTAATAAACTCCGTGCTAGGCACGCGCAAAACCCACAAGAAGCGATGCCCGCTTTGTTCAAGACCGGTTGCGATCTGCCGGACCTGCAAAGCATTGAGAGCTCCTGTGATTTCAAAAGACAAAAAGACAACCGATTTGCACAGGCTGCTTGTCGAGCCACTCCAAACACTCATGCTCTTGCCTGTTGTTTTTTCCAAATGCGATAACTGGTCCGATTGGGTACATTTCGGGAAGCATGCTGCCCGGTGTAAGGTGAGCTACAAGACCATGAGCCAAGGCCTCGACAGCTTTCGTCTCAATGTGAACATTGGAATTGAAGATTACGCCCTTGGCTTCCATGTAGCGGTGTACAAGGTAAACAAAGGATCTATAAGATGTAGATTTCATGTCCACAAGAGGGTTCGGCATAGAGATTGATGGTATGGGTGTGAGGCTGGGGACACATATCTCCTTGTGAACCTCTGGACATTCTACTTGATCATTTTTGCCATGTGGAAGAGAGACGTGAAACAAGAGAGAGAGGAAAGTTGCAGTTGTAGTAAAGTATATGTAGCTTGGTATGTTAAGTTCCTTGGCAACATCTATAACATCAGCAGCAAAGAAGTCGACAACAAGGCCCGAAACAGGCAAAGGGGAGGCCAGCAGAGCATCCTTGATATTCGGCAAATTCAATCGCATGTACTTAATGGCGAAATCCTCATTGCCGTCACAGTTTTGAGGCGGTGGGACGGAAGGAAGTATATGGAAGTGAATTGGAAGGTTCTGGGCTTGGATGGATTGAAGATAAGAATAGGTATGAGGAAAAGACTTCTCTGGGTTGTCTGGTTGGATAAGAAGGAAGTGGATGGAAAATGAGTTGCTGGAGGTGGAATTACATTGCAAGAGGCTCTTGGCCGTCTCTACCACGGGGATGAGGTGACCTGGTGAATAGAGGGGAAGGAAATACACACATGACTTGTTATTTTCAGCCATTAATTTGAGCTTCAATTAATGGTGTTTTGTTGTACTTGTGTGTACTTGTGTTGTCTGTTGACACCTTTATATATATTAAGAGGCATGGAAGTAGGTATATATATTTATATTATTTATAATAAATGGATGCATGGGATACCAGATAAGAAATACAATCCATAATATATTTCTCAAATTCCTGAAAACCTTAATGAACAGGCCAAGTCGAAACTAGGCGTTCACATGAAGAACAAAAAAAGGGTTTTAGAAAAACAAAATGTTGGAAGGGATAAATACACGGTTAGGGGTGTTCAAACTGTCAGTTCGGTTGAAACCGAACTAAATTTGTCAAACTTAACTTTTATTCGGTTTTCAAAACTAAAACCAAACCGAACCGAACCATTTAAATCTATGAACCGATTAAGAACCGAACTAAATTTCGGTTTGTTTGGTTGAACCGAAATAATTCATAATAAATAAAAGAAAACCTAAAGTTCTTATTTTTTTTTTAAAACTACTCCAATTGATCTACTTAGTACCTTGATCTCTGCTTTGATTGATCAAACTTAAAAAAAATGTCAAATTCAAAGCAAACCCTCCAATCCACACAAAAATTGAATAAAAAAAAAAAGTATAAAGGGCACCTTATCATAGTAGAGAAACGATCAGCCAGGGGAAAGAGAGACAGGGAGAAGAGGAGAGGAGAAGAGAGAAAGAGATGTAAAGCAATAGCAAACAGTACAGCTAGCCCTGGGTTTGGTTTAGAAAAAATAAGTTCGGTTGAGAAAGAGAATCGAGACCGGTTTGGATTACAAGTATGGGTTTGTTTGGTCGGTTCGGTTTTTTTGTTTTGAAAAAACTAAACCGAACCAATTAAACAAAACCGAAATAAACCAAAAATTGAACCAAACTGATCCATTTAAATCAAAAAAATCATTTAAATCGAACCGTTTGAACACCCCTATACACGGGTAATTAGAAAAGAAAGAATGGAGCGAGCGACTAGAGCAAAGAAGGGAGAAACGAAATGCGACAAGTACCTGATATTTTTCCTATAGGCAGGAGGCGGGTCCAGTTAAGGCATGGGTACAAAAACTAATTAAGGAAATGGAGATCAACTTTATTATTTCAAATGGACAGATGGATGTCAACCAAATTAAAGAGAATTCAAATCAAGGAGCTGTACATTTCCTCGGTTATAGTGAGTTTGCATGTAAAAGATTAAAGATCAATCCAACGGTAATACCAAGGAGCCATTAACTAATTAAAAATAAAACAAGTCAGCAAACTAACATGATGGTTTTTTTTTTAATTATGAGTAATAAGTTATTTTATATTCTTCAGTTTTATTTTTTTATTTGGCAGCATGCACAGAAGATATGTATACACTACTACAAAAAAACAGTTTGTACACGGATTTTAACTGAAAAGCTACACGGATTTGGAATCTTGTGCGATACTGGGTGTAGGAAAGTCCACTATTTACACATAGATAATTTATACGTGTATGATTACACTAATCCTACACGGATTTTTTACTCAAATAAAAAACCGTGTAGGAAGATGTTTCATACACGGTTTTTTAACAAAAAACCATGTATGAAACATCTTCCTACATGGTTTTTTATTAAAAAACCATGTAGCTCCATAGCCTAGCTACACGGATTTTTAGTACAAATCCGTGTAGGAAGATCATAAATCAATTTTTATTTTTAACACATCCTACACGGATTTCTTCAAATATCCGTGTACGATTTTTTTTTTTTTTGTATTTTTTTTTGTTTTTGGCTAGTCTCCACTTTTGCTAGCCAATAATATATATTTCAGATTGAAAATACATAGCTTTTTGCAAAAATAAATACATAACCTTTTGCAACACATATATATACATAACCTTTTATACATGCAATTCTTTTGATCCAACATATGACATATACCCCTCAAGATCCTACACAATGTTTGTATAAAAATTATGTCCTCACCACTTAGTAACCATGTGATCAAGTTATGGCTATAATCTACTCTAGCACGAAATTTCATACATACTAAGTTGTATTAGATCCAACATATCAAAAAAGAGGTATTTACATGTGATACATAACATGATGGCTCTTGGTTAAAGATCTCCAACAATAGTGCATCTCCTATGAAAAAAAACAAGGATCAAATGTCAAAGCATACATACATAATAGAGAATAAAAATTTTCAGTTTTGAATTAATTTTGTAAAAAAGAAAATAATTGAATCTGTAAAAAAAAAAATTCGTGAAAATTAATTTCGTAAAAAAAAATTAAACATGTATGTATATATTTGCATTTTGCTTAAATAGAAGTGGTGCTTAAAATGACAGCACCGGCACTAGAACTCTAAGGGAGGGTGGCGAAGAGGATAGCAACCAACAGTGGCAAAGAGGACAACAACTAACTAAAATCCTAAGAAAAACAAATTTCTTCAATAATCCAACAATGGTAAAGAAAAATATATATACACACACATAACTAACATTAGCAAGATAGAGGAGAAATACAAAATTCGAATTTGCCATTCCCTCCTTGTGCGTAGAAATCAAACTCAATACAGAGAGAGAGAGAGTAATATTGATTAAAACGGCGCTGGAAGATAACAATTTTATTTCATTAAAACCCTACTAAGCCTTTCCTACACGGATATTTAACTATAAATCCGTGTAGCTCTGTCAACATATCTACACGGTTATTTAAATAAAAAACCGTGTACAAAAGACCTTTCTACACGGATATTTAATAAAATATCCGTGTATAAAAGCTTAATTTCCACACGGACACTGATTTTTAAGTTAATATTCGTGTAGGATTCCTAGAACACTAGAAAAATCTTATTTCATACACGTTTTTTTTATAAAATTGAGAAAATCCGTGTATAAGGTACAATGTAGAAAGATGTTTTTTTTGTAGTAGTGATCCAGGATAAACCATAATTATGGCAGCAAAAATTTTAAAAAATAAATTAAAATTCAGTATCGAATAGCCTATATGAAACAAGATTATGTTTTCCGGTCACACAGTTAGCAGTGAAAAAATTATGGCATGAAAGTACCTAGGATTTAAATGGAACATACCGAATAGCTTATTTGATGTGAAAACCACTTCGTAACTCCCTGATAGCTCCAAGTTCCAAAATATTCAAACCTTACCAACTCATTGACATTTCAAATGGCGTGAAAGCCACCTCGTAAGAGTTAATTAATGGAACGACCCTTTCTTTTCAAACAAAGAAAAAACTTGATGAAGGAACCAATCCGGCCCAAAACATAATTTTTTTAAAGGGTTGTGAAGAAGGCTTTAATAAGCACATCAAGACCAAGGTGAACTGATTTGAACCAGCATGAAGAAAAACGGAAGTCGAAATGCTATGGGCCAGAATGAAGGATCAACTCTAGCCCATCAACTGGAGAGGAGAATTTGTAAGTCAGAGAATATGACTTAAGATGAACTGCTTGAGGGCTCACCTGCCTGGATTTCCTGGGCCACCAAAGTACAAGATAGAAAATGTGAGAAGGAGCCAATGTTATTGTTAAAAGGAACGGAGGATATGAGAGCTTCATAGAGAAGGCCAGACTTAATTGTGCTTTGAGGAAGAAAAAAAATGTTACAAATGGAATATAAAACAACTATAAAGTTGATAAGCTATAATGTAAGGGACTGAACGAAAGAGAAAAAATTGGTTGTGAGACAAACTTTTTTTTTTTTTTTTTTGTGAAGCTGGATATCATTTGTTTGCAAGAGACAAATGGATGACATAAATGACACGATAGAAGAGAGATTTGTGGAAGAAGATTGCATGAAATTGTAATATTAAAAGCACAACAGACAAGAGGTGGCATTATATATCATTGCATGGAGGGAGAAGAGATATACCAGTACATTGGACATACCGAACAAGTCTACCGTCTTTCTGTGAGGGTCGAGGACACTTTCATGGGTCTTGAGATGGTACACACCGGAGAATATGGCCCTTCCTTATTGAGTCTGATACAACATTTTTTTCAACATGTTGAAGGCGACGCGACCAATTGATGATTTGCTAGAGCACTAGATTTGATAGCATTAGTCTCATCAATCGATGTAATTAAGCCTTGAGCAATGATCATTTTCAAGAAGTTGATCCTCAAGCAAGTGATAATTTCAAAGCTAGATGTAATCAAGATCACTCCCACAATTAAATCTCTCTTTAACCACTTGCTTTAATTCGAACAAAACAACCTATGGATCAATCACAAGAGGGTGCTCAACACATGAGGAAGGCGTGCATATCAGTCATGGGATGGCCATTCGGTCCTGGTGTGGGGAAGCAGCAATAAACCGAGAGGACGAGAGGCGGTTAGACCTAGATGTGACCTCATCAAGTCAGAGGAGGAAGAGACCCTTGGTTCAGTTTGAAACCCACAAGGAGGGGAGCGCTGGTAATGGTTCTGATCGAAGCTGAGAAAAACCCCAGGACACCGGGAAAATCAGAATTGCAAAAAAAAATATTTAGTCTCAAAGCTTCAGTTGAAGTTGATTCTGATTCCACTTTCAGTTAATTATTTATGTTTAACATTTATTTTACAATTATAAACATTCTAGAATTGAGTATCAATATTACAAATATGAGGAGCATCATTTTTTTTTACTTGAACAGTGTTTATGTTTTCTTCTGTCATTTAGTCAGGGTTACATATTGTAGGGTCGATCTTCATTATTAAAAAAATTAATTGATGAATATTTTTACTTCTCAATTAATCCTCCATCTATGTGGTGTTCTTTGAGAATTTTTCACAAAAAAAAAGCCGAATATATATACCGTTGTCATTGCCAGCGATTGAAGGCAAAGTCTACCGCTAATGAATAAAATTCAAGGCATAGTTGGAAAAACAATTTTAGGATAATGAAAAAAAAATTCGTGCATGTACCGTTAATTTTAAAATTAATGCTCCTATTTTGTATGAATTAAGCTATACATTGGGCTTCCGCTCAATTCTTCTTTACAATGCATCTCAATTATCATGAAATTATATAGAATGCTAGCTTGAATAATATATGACCGACAAGACTTCACAACTTTACTATTTAAATTTATTTCCCTATTTTATTCTATATATTTACTGTTTTATAGGAATAATTTGTTAAGAGTAGAGTTAAAATATACTATTGGTTTTGTACTTAAATTATATTTCACTTTTTTTTTATCTCAAGTTTCAAAGTTGAAACAGTCGATCTCTAGGTACATTTTAATATGAAAATTATGTTTAGTAGTTTGAATTAACTGTTTGAATTTTGAAAATAAAAATAGATATAAAGTAACCGATGAGATATGAATTTGGCAATTAAAATCCTTGTTGGACAGAGAAAAGCCCATCTCTACATTTGGTTGTTTGATGTCAAATTGTATAATATGAAACTTTCCAAGAAAATGTCTCCCCAGTCCTAACCATCACCAGATCCTAGTGTAATCCACATCTCTTGGTCCTTTCTTAGATTTCCAATTGTCCATGGCACAACAGTGTAACACTGCGTGTAGCATGTACCTGACAAGCTAAGACTCTGTAGGTGAGGTCATAGTGACAAATGAATAATTCGGGTTCGATTCGGTAGTGTCAAAAATTCGTGATCCGGATATATATGTATATCTTCATTCTATTATTATGCACCTTGGAGTTCCTATCCTGCAACGGCTATGATTCATTGATGAAAATTCGGATTTAATATGGGCCCTCCAACCATATGATCTGCCTTCTTTTAATTGAATGCATCTTTTTTATGTATAGAAGTATAAATTTAGTTAAAATCATACTCGCCACATATACAGTCACACCAAACTCAAACTCATCTGTTGTCGCGAAACTCAACCTCCCTCTCTCTCTCTCCTCCTTCCCCACACCACTTTATTTTCTCATTTTTTTTTCTATCGCGACTCTCTCAGAGATCCATCTCCTCCCTTCTCTCTACTAACTAAAAAACCCTGAATGGCTAAATCCATCTCATATTAAGAAACTTCACTCTGCCTCTACTCGGTCGCCTCTCTCACCTCTCTCACCTCTCTCTACGGCTCCCTAAATTGTGTTTCTCCAGCCCCATGGCTCTTCCCTTCTCTGGCATCGTCTCTCGCACCATCTCTTTTGGTATCTCGCTCTCTCACTTCAGACCTCAACCCAGCACAGACGCACCCCCGTCGTTTATTGCAAACCCTCGCCCTTTTTTTGTAAATTTAGCCTTTCTTCGGTAAATCCCTCTATGTCTCTTTCCTTATTTCTTTTTGCTTGACTGTGGTGCCTTGTAAGGCTTAAAACCTGAACTCATGTTGAGTTAAATCTGCGTTTTTGTGAATTACTCGCTGATTTTGCTTTGATTGGGGCTCGAATATAAAAATTTTGTGTGCAATGAAATGTCGATTGCTTCCTTGTTTGATTTCCTTTGCTCATGAAATTAATTATCGAATTGCGTGATGGCCTATTGTTAATTAAATTTCCCCGGTGACACTTTTTTTTAGTTCTTTTCTTTGTATAGAAGAATATGTTGAAAAATCTCCACTTCAGTAAATTTTACTGAAGAAATAAGAGTAATAATTTAGTACAAAAATTTACAAATACACCTAATTATCACGGGTACCAAACTAATATGATTGTGATTAAAACACAACAATTAATTTACATTTTAATGCAATAAACTTAATCGATATTTGTTTTCGGGAAAAAGTTGTAGGCTGAGATGGTTCAATCAACTAGATCCACGAATTAACCGAAGCCCCTTTGCTGAAGAGGAAACAGAGAGACAACTTGCTTCACCCCGAATTCATGGTAACAGTTGGGCTGTAATTGCAAGACTCTTTCCTGGTCGCACTGATAATGTGGTAAAAACCCATTGGCATGTGATCATGGCACGAAAGTCATGTGAGAAGTCAAAATTTTCATCCAGTAAGAGAAGCTACCATAGCGGTAATCTTAAAGATGTTAGAAGTAAAAAAGGAGATTCAAGTACCAGTTGAAATGAGAAATATTGTGCTGCCAACTGCTTCAACCGAAGTATAACGGGATATTTGACACTTCACCATGATTTTCATTTACACTCCAATCAAGGTAACCTTATTTCTTGTCTGTTTTGATTTGAATAGTGAATAGATCTACAAGATGACTAATTAATCGCATTATCACCAACACACAAAAAGTTTCATTACCAATTTCACTTTTTTAATTCAAAAAGGAAACCAAGGTAAATTGCAACTTTTAACATTTTTTTCAAATTTATAGAGTCTGAAAGTAAACTAAAAAAAATGTTAAGCCACTTAAGAATTCATTATGATTACCCAAGAAAAATCTCAAGAAAAAAAGTTTAGCCTTTAAATTTAAGCTGCAAATTTTGAAAAGGATGCATTACCCAAATTGTTTTTCTTTTCTTATGCATGTAGTCATGAATAATCATACAGAGTTCTATGATTTTCTATGAAACCAATTGTTTCTCTAGTGTAGATAAGCAAGAAGAGAACGAAGCTGATCCAACTGATGGTGGTATATGGTTCATAGATTTCATGGAGGTTGGGAATTCTTCATGACACCTCAAAGTGCAGAAACATGAAATTGCCATAATCTCCAGGTTTTTTACATCTCTGCACTCTCTTATTAATTAATATATTGCTACAAAAATATATATATATATATATATTATACTGCAATTTAAAATGACACTTGTGATTTCTGAAGTTGCAATGAAAAACCAAATCCTAAAACTAATCCTAAGCCAAATAAAACAAAGTAAATTGCCTTAATTTTTTTTAGTAAATCAATCTTAGTCACTTTCATTTAGACTCAAAAGCAATTCAATCAATTTTACTAGATATTTAAATATCTTGAAAGTGTAGGATTTGTGTTGCAACATGGGACATTTGGGTCTTTTGAATATTATAAATGATGCCAGTTCAAACTGAAAACTAAACTTCAGTAGTTTAATTATATTGTTACAGTGTAGTTTTGTGGATATCAATTAATTGATAGCATTATTTTGTTTCTGCCTTAGGTTCAAGAAATAGAAAAGCAGATTGAGAAACTAAACTATTTAAGAAGCTACAGTTGCTGTATTTTTTTTTTCTTAAAATAAAACTATACTTAAACATTGATATCTCACAATTTGATCCTCCATCCTACAAAGAGTTGTTAATTGACGTTTTTGACGAAGTTAAGTATTAAATAACATGTGAACCTTGGGCTAATTGTAATTTATCTCAGCTTGTGTGTAAAGTTCATGTATGATTCTGATATACCTCAGCAAACTTATGTATAAAATTTAGCTCAAGGGAATCAGTGCTTGTGGGTTTTCTTGTTCCATTGACATTTGTTTATTATTATTATTTTTTATTTTTTTTGGTAAGACATTTACTTGGATTTTTGTAACAATATTGAACCGGATTGATTAGGCAAGTGTAGATATAGGCCTTGGGATTTCACGGATTCTGGTCTGAATAAATAAAGGTCAAAATAGGCATAAAGGTCAAAGTTATGGTACCAAAATATGGAAGATTCGTACTTACCATATAGTGCCTGTTATTGACATGCTTGTTTTAAACTGATTTCCTGATAATATTCTTGTAGTGTGCAAATGAGTCAAAGGCTGTCACCAAAGCATCAGCTATGAAAGGTTAGTTCACTAAACAAATTAATCATTTATTAGATTAAATCAAGACTGAGGTGAATCAAAATAGTCAGGCTAAATCCAAGCTAAGTTTGTTCTTAAAGTCTCATTATGCCTATTCCATGTTATAATCAAATAATCATGTTAGTCTCATATTGTTCTTACATATGTAAAATGAGTCATTAAGTTTCAGATATAACACGTTTGATGATTTCATTAAGAGAACTGAAGACAAGGTCAAGGAGAAAAATGTTACTTTGCACATATTAATTTGTAAAAGATGGAGGAAGGATGGTTATAGTGAATAGTTCTCATGTTTCAAGCTGTTATACATGTTCTGATGTTCATCTCTGCTGCTTAGCTAAGCTTGGGTCATTCATTTTATATTGTGTTTAGATTCATTTTGTCTTAATATCCATCAATATTGTTAAATAAATATTTTTCATTTTTTTTATTTTTTATGAAAATTTGTCATTTTGTATGATATTTTATATTTGTTATCTTATAATATATTCCGTTGCAATGCATGGGCACGATACTAGTAAATGTATATATATATATATGTATATTTAGATGTATATGTAGAGTAAATCTAGGGTGTGATGTGCTCACCAAGAGGATTTGGTGAGCACAACCCAAAAAATATATCGGATCGGCTTCAAATGATGAATCCAAACCGTTGAAATCCATGTACTTCGTGAGTGATGCATGTACATGCAAAATTTGAAAGGTTTCGAATTCATTTGCTACAAGATCAAGCGGTCAAAGTAATATTGAAAAATTAATATATAAAACAACTAATAGAATAACTTATTAAAAGATTAATTACTTTCACCACTTGACCTTGATGCAAATGAATTCAAAAATTCAAAAAATTTCCATGTACATGCATCACTCACGAAGTATATGGATTTCAACTGTTTGGATTCGTCATTTGAAGCCGATCCGATGTATTTTTGGAGTTGTGCTCACCAAACCCTCTTGGTGAGCACGTCACACCCTAGATTTACTCGTATATGTATATGTATATATATGTAGAGAATGACTAATATGATTTCAGTAGCATATGGGCCAAAGTGCTTACGGTTCAAATTTGAAATTTCAAAATCCAAAAAGTCTATCTGAACCATTAGATGTGTTCTCCATATTGAAACGTGCTTGGAGACCAAATTCTAAAAAATGTCACTCTCATATATGTATATGTATATGTATATATAGGTATATATATGTATATATATGTATATATATGTAAATGTATATGTATATGTATGTATATGTATATCTATATCTATGTATATATATATTTACTAGTATCGAACCCGTGCGTTGCAACGGAAACATATTATAAGAAAAACAACTCATAGAAAATAACACATTCTCATAAAAAAATACAATATATATATACTAGTATCGTGCCCGTGCATTGCAACTACAACATATTATAATATTGAACATTAAATTTGAATAAAGTGACAAATAACATATAACAAATAACAATAAAAGAAACATCAACAAATGACCACTTTAATTCTACATCTTCTGTGCATGTCAAAGCATACACAATTTTTTTTATGATTATTTACAACACAAATGAAAAATATGTATTTAGTACAAAGACGTATAGAAATCAAACGTATACATCTTAGCTGTTAGACAACAACTGGCGGCATTGATGATCTTTGCATTCGGTTATAAATAGACTGGACGGTATTGATGAACCAATGCCATCGGTTCTATTTAATAGAAAAATGGTATTAACCGTTGTTCAAATGTTAAATAAGCTAATAAAAATAGTAATAGCATCGGTTCATTATAATTTACTGACGTCGTATAATATAAATGCTGTTACGAATTAACGGTGTTGAACATGCAATGCCATCTTTTTCCACTAACGAAAATGGAATCTTATAACAACCATTTGTTAATGGTTTAAATCAATTTTGTCTCAAGCCAATAAACTAACGGTGTTATAATAAGTGATTAAATGTGTTCAAAAAATAACTATATCTGTTGGGTCCTTAGGAACCGATAGGAGTACACCGATTTCTTCGATTGGTTACTTTTAGTTACAGATGGAAAATATTTATCTTATATAGTAGTATTATTATTCTAGCCAACATAAATATTTCACTATTTTTTGATAGCAGTTAATATATTAGTACTGATATAAGTAACACAAATTTGTCACAATTAGTCTCTATTCCTCCAACTTGGAAGCAAAGATTGAATAAAATTATACAATGCCTAAATTGTTTGAAAAAAAAATTACAAAAATATTAAATATTTACTTTCATAATTTACCACTGATATAAATTTATAGACCCTCGTAGATGTTATATATATATTTGGAGATTTTTTAGTGATTCATAATTTTAAAGCATAATAAAAATAACTAGTTAATTTTAGGGGTGCAATATATTGGGATGTCTAAGAACTCAGTGCCTAACTAGATAAATTTATGCAAGCTAAGTCAATCACCAACCACTGAAAACTCCCAAGTCTTAAGTCACCAAGAAATATAATTTGGCTTTAAATACTCTTTGGAAATATAATTGAATATGTACTCGTGGAAACAATTAAAAAAATGGTACCGACGTTTTGTATATTAAACACACGATGACTTTCTTAATTCAAGACTTGGAACAGCTTTTGAAGCCATGAGTTCCATATCAGCTCTTGTCAGCACCCCTTTTAAAGTCAATATTATATTTATTGTTGATCTAAGACTTGGAAGTTTTCCGTGGTTGGTGATTGATTTAGACTGCATGCATACGAAAACTACTACCTAAACTGATTGCACATCATTGAGTCGTTAGGCATACGGAAATATGAGTTGTCAGTCATCAGAGAGACTATTCAAATTACTCTAATATGTATTGACAATCTAAATGAGACAAAACAACGAAAGAGC
The DNA here is from genome assembly GCA_024447655.1 of Carex scoparia. Classification (NCBI taxonomy): domain Eukaryota; kingdom Viridiplantae; phylum Streptophyta; class Magnoliopsida; order Poales; family Cyperaceae; genus Carex; species Carex scoparia. The sequence continues at coordinate 9,237,535 of JAJHPE010000004.1, read as the reverse complement.
ATTCTCAAAATAAAGACTATTCATAATTAATCACAATAAGATTAATATTGAACGGGGATCGACCTAATGGCAAAATAAATGTTCCGTAATATATCAAACTGACCACAGAGAGAGAGAGAGAGAATGATTGTTTGAAGGACTTAGGTGTAGAGAATGACGATGTAACTAGTGTTGAGGCACTAAATGATTGTTTCATATAAAAGAATTGTAAAACTTTTCTAAAAATAGAAAAAAAAATAAAAAAATATAAACTTTGGTCTCCATATGGTCTCAACACTGTTTGAACTTTAAAAAAAAATATAAAAATGTGGAGTATGGTCTGAATACTGTTGGGAAACAAAACCAATGATGCACTTCAATCCGGAATGAAATCATCTGCCTACCCTACCGGTTGGCAGAATTTTCCTGCCATCTATTGCAATTAACCAATCTCAATGCCACGTATTTTAACCTCTTAATAAAGATTTTCATAGTAATTAATTACTGAGTTCATCAATAATATTTGTGGACTAACTTAATAACTTTTCAAAACATAGAATGATTAACTCGTATAAAATATAAAAATAAAGAAGGCAATGATCAGTTTGTCTTTATGGAATAATTAATAATATAATACTACAAGTTATCTTGAGGATAATTAATATAATTAACATAAATTATATTAAATGTATAAAAAACATACCACAAGATATTCTTTTATGAAAAAGGAAAGTTATTTACAGTAGAATTTCAATATCATAATTTTTTTATGTACAATGTGAGTTATAAATGTTCATATATAAACAAAAAAAAGTAAAATTTGTACACATTATTTTAATTTCTCCTAAAAACATATCCCAAGGCAGTTTTAATTTCTCTAAAACACATTATTGTTTTAGAGAAAGGTTCTCATGTACGAAATTTTGTGCAATGAAATGTCCAATTTGGAGTTTCTAATGCATCGAAGGTTCGGAAACGATGTAAGAGACATTAGAAAAATATGTCCAAATTTATATTTTTTATATTTGAATTGTGAATGATATTTGAGAAATTGAATATTAAGTAAATTTTCCGAAAAACCTAATGACTAGACATGTTCTTTGTAACCATTATACGAAATTAATGACCAGCCAAATTACATTTTTTTCTTCATCTTGTGATAACCAGCCAATATTTCTGGTCCCGTTTCGTATTTTTAATAAATTATACCTTTTATGGACTGACTGTTTCAGAGTAATTAGCACTTTGTTAAGAGTAACCAAATTGTGGTCTGGTTTGCCGATAAATATTGGTTTTAAGATAAAAACCATAATACTTATTTCAGATAAAAGCTTCAATTTCATTAGGGCCGGGTATATTTATCTCTGGACTTCACTTTTGTCTGATCTTATTTTAGAGTCATCTTGTGGGACTTTTCTTTTATATTTTCTTGTGATGTTCTTCACCATAACATTATTAATTAATTATAAATATAGGAAATCAAACAAATAATTTGATAAATATTACAAAAATAGTGAAAATATACACAGGAAAAAATTCTCTTCAAGTTGTTCCTATTAACCTTAATATGGATTATATTTTTAGTTTTTCAAATAGGGGCATGCAGCGCATTTATGATTTTTGTTTCCTTTATAAGGTTGAAAGTAGCTATCAAGGTAAAGTCAATGATTCTGGATATCTCTTTGTGAAATTAATTATCTCTATTACTTAGTAATTTTATTTCTTGTTAAATTAGTATACTCCAGATCTTCCATTGACTTGGACTACTGATGATCGAATCAAATCCTCTACCCACCGGTGGGTAGAATTTTCCTGCCATCTTTCAAATTAATCAATCTCCATGCACCACATATTTTAACCTCATAATAAATAAAAATAGAAAATGCAATTCAGTTTGTCTTTATGTAATAATTAATAATACCACAAGTTATCTACAGGATAATTATTATAATTAATAAAAATTAAATGAAATTTATAAAAAAACTTACCACAGGATATTCTTTTATGAAAAAGTAAAGTTATTTACAGGAGAATTTCAATATCATAAATATTTTATGTACAATTTGAGTTATAAATGTTCATATATAAACAAAAAATTAAAATTTTGGAGACATTATTTAATTTCTATTAAATCAAGTTGATGACAATATATATAGATAAGTGTTTTCAAGAAGGGTTCTCATATTATACAATTTTGTGCCACGAAATATCTAATTTGAAGGTTCTGATGCATTGAAGGTTCCGAAAAGATTTAAGAGAAATTAGAATAATATGTCCAGATTTAATTTTTTTTTATATTTGAAAATTGATAAATCAAATTGCGCACGCGTTGGCTAATATCAAAACGTTTGTCCTGGAGCTGTGGTGCAACCAATTGATTTTTTCAATGTTCAAAGTTCAACCATTTCAACCAAACCATTAAATGTGATATGTATATTAAAATGTGCTTGGAGACCAAATTTTACATTTTTTTGAAATTTGTTTTCTATTCATTAAGCCAGTTGTAAAATCACTGATTTTCATAAAAAGTGAAAGTTTTCGGGATCATTGAAAACAACGATTTTCAAACTGGCTTATTAATAGTAAAAAATTCAAAGAAAATATAAATTTAGTCTCCATGCACATTTAATGAAAATATTAAATTTGGACTGTGAAAATGTAAAACCAGAAGCATTTATTCCACGGCTTGGGAACAAATGTTTTGATATTAACCAACCCCTCTCTCTCTTTATATAATACCTTTACTTCTTTATAAAGAGAATAGCTTGTATTATTAATTATTTCATAAAAGACTTACTGGATTGCTTTTTTTTTTTTCTTTCTATTTTGTTCATTATGCAAGTCAATCTTTCCACTCCTAAAAAAATTACTAAGTTAGTTTACAAATACTAATAATAGACTAGTAATTAATTATGAGGGGCAGGAAAATCCTGCCCACCAGAGGACAGAGAATTTTATTTCTTTCAACCCTACTCGTACAAGTAATTAAATAACATTCAACAACGATTCATTACATAAAACATTTGGTAACATTAATAGCCTAGTTCTTCAGTAAATCTTATCACCAACTTTCACCGACTGTTTGTTTGCACTGAACTGTAGGTGATAAGTGAACATTAATCATGCAGTTCTTCCATATGAACACCTAGTGATTGGTGCCGTTATTATAGCTCTAATAACCGTTTGCGAATGTTCAACTAATTAAACCCACGGTTCTGTTCTATTAACAGTCCTTGAAAGTTGGTTCATTTTCACTGAATGTTTGATGATAAGTTCGATTTATTACCAATATGACACATAGCATATACACTGACTGTTACCTACAGAATTATAATGCGTATATAGAATATTTTTTCTTTAATATGAATCCGAATAAGTGGGAACTTGAACAATTTTACATGTGTTCAAATCCTCCGTCTAATTTCTTCTATAAATAGTGTTACATTGGCAAGACCACTTTGAGAGGAAAAAACAAATGGGACAAGACAATAAGACCACTGTTCTATTGTTATCCAAATTGGAATATTTAGACTTGTAGTTTCTGTCCTATTGTTATCAATGTTATTGGAATCGGACCGGTTGTCAGTATTTTAAAGCTACGGGGCAACGATTTAGTAGTCAGACCGGTGGGTTAACTTATTCAACCGCTAGTTTTTTAAAGTAGCAGAGTTTAATATTGAGTTCATTACTTATTGAATTACTGAAATGTCAATTACAATAATATTCTTTGAACAGAGCTTACTTTGAACAAAATTCATTGCATAAATAATCTAAATAATAATATATATATTTGCCCCAATTCAAATTGGTATATACCATTTTATTTATAAATTATTTTGTAAAGTGTTTTCAATTTAATCTGGAACACACCAATAAAAATCATAAGTTCCATGTCAGCACAGCTTTTAAAGCCAATATTATATCTATTGTTGATTTAAGACATTGAAGTTTTTGGAAGTTTTCAGTGGTTGGTGATTGATTTGGACAACATGCATACAAAAACTTCTACCAAACCTGATTGCACAACTTCTACTCAAAATACTCTAGTATGAGTTGATGTATATATATATTTTATTTTAATATAAAAATCGAACAAGTGAGGAACTTCGACAATTCTACGTGTTCAAATCCTCCATTGAATTTACTCTATAAATATTGTTGCATTGGCATGTTACATTGGCAAAACCACTTTGAGAGAAAAGAAAAATGGGACAAGACAATAATACCACTGTTCAAGGCAAGGCTACCGTTCTCGCAATTGGCACAGCTGTTCCTCCCACCTTCATCCATCAGTCAGATTATCCTGACTACTACTTTAAAGTTACTAAGAGCGAGCACCTTAAAGAACTCAAGCAAAAGTTTACTAGAATATGTAAGCACTTGCCTTATCCCTTTGCTTCAATCTTCTAACCAATGCTTTAACAATTTTACTGTAAGAATAAATTCTAAAAAATGCTTAAAATTTTTTTTGTCGAATGCAGGTAGCGGGACGCAGATTCGAAAGCGTCACTTTTATTTAACAGATGAGATGCTCAACGATCACCCCAACCTAGCAACAGCAACTCAAAATGAGGAATCGTTAGACAGCAAGGACAATTTCCTTGCTCCGTGGGTGACGAAGCTAGCAAAGGAAGCAGCCGAACATGCCTTGTGCGAGTGGGGCCAACCAAGGTCTAGTATTACCCACCTCATTTTCCACACTGCGACTGGCTGTTTTCACTTACCTGGTCCAGACTACCAATTAGCCAAGCTTTTGGGACTTGAACCCACGGTGAATCGCTACATGCTTTTCCTCCATGGCTGCTATGGCGGTGGAGCTGTGCTTCGCCTGGCGAAAGACTTAGCTGAGAACAACCCTGGTGCTCGCGTCCTTGCTATCTGCTCAGAGAGCATTCTCAGCCTATTTAGCCATCCATCTGAAACTTCGAGGGATGCCCTCGTTCCACAGGCTTTGTTTGGCGATGGTGCTGCAGCGGTCATTATTGGTTCCAACCCGGACCTGTCTGTTGAGCAACCATTCTATGAGATTCTCTCAGTGGGCCAATCTCTCATCCCTGGGTCAGAGGATTCTGTTGGCGGCCGCATCACTAAGTCGGGCCTAATCATGTATTTGGAACCTACTGTACCAATGCATGTCAACAAAAACATTGAAAAGTCGCTCTCTAAAACCTTTGAACCTCTGGGTATCTCAGACTGGAATTCTCTTTTTTGGATTGTGCACCCCGGTGGACCAAAGATTCTAGATGGAATAGAGACTGAGCTCAAGCTAGACAAGGAGAAGTTGTTTGCATCCAGGCACGTGCTAACAGAGTACGGTAACATGATGAGTGGTAGTGTGTTTTTTGTCATGGATGAGATGAGGAAGAGGTCAAGGAAAGAAGGTAAGGCCACCACCGGCAAAGGAGCAGAAATTGGGGTGCTTTTAGGGTTTGGTCCAGGCATTACAATCGAAACAGCTGTTCTCCGTGCTTTTCCAGTGCCGATTTAAAAGATATCAAGCTCTGCCTGTGCCGGGCTACATTATTAAGTACTAGTAAGTTTCATGCAAGTTATGTAATGGAATGGATACCTTTTTTTGTCTTATTTTTTATAGAATATTATGTTACGTTGTGTGATGTCATTTTCTGCCTGTGTTGTATTGGGGTGTATTATTATTTCTTTCTTCAATATGTAACACGATGTATTGCTTTATTTTCTGCTAAACCATCATATAGTACGGTATGTTATATCCTAATAAAGCATGAATTATGATTTGATATGCACATTTGTTCAAAGTTCGTCTTGCAGATTAATTAAATAGTATCCAAACTTGTGCGCATGGGGTTTGATCATTTTAGTTCACCGCTCCTCACTGTTGTGAGAATATTTTTTAACTCAAGTACCTTTAAAAGTAGGAAAAAAATATCATTACAACAAATATTTGTAGTGAGTGTTAGATTTATAAAAACTAGAAGATTTATGTAACTTTGATAGAACAACATAGCTTTTGGAATGATCAATGGTACAATGCTATTTGTGTCTAGCAATTTAACATTATTAAAAATAAGGACCAAGATGGTGGTCAAACAGTGCCATTTAAAAAAAAAGTTATATAATTAACTATTGAATGCCAGTTATATTTTATTATCATTTAAGAACTAATTAATTGAATTCTTTATAAGAACCAACAGTTTATTTTAGCCCACAATTAAAAATGGAAGATGTTTTATTAAGCAAATAGAGAAACAAAGATTTATTTTATATCAAAGTTTTCATATTGCTGTGTATGAAGTAGTATAACCTTACACAGTTCAATATTATTAAACTGTGTACAATTATTTGTGACTTATGGACACAGTTTAGAACTTTCAGACCGTGTTTTCATGTTGGAGCTTTTTTTCGCGCGAGCGCCTCCTCCCATTACACACTGTTAATGTTAACAAATTTCGCATCTGTGTATGGTCACGTTTTATGTACTAGTTTTTGGTCTCTATTCTTCGAATTTAAAAGCAAAGATTGAATAAAATTATACAATGCCTTAATAGAAAGAAAAAATGGAAAAATAATTTAAAATTAAGAAAGACAGTTTCATAGATTGCTGCTGATATAACTTTATAGACGCTCATAGATGTTATATATTTGTATACAATTTAGTGATTATAATTTTTCAAACAAAATTTCAAATAACTAGGTAATTTTTGGGGGGCAATATTTTGGGATGCCTAACAGCTTCATGTTAAACAATCAATTACTCAATCAAACCCACTGATTTGGCATGGAACTTATTTTACCAAAGAAGAGAAGTGCCAAATCGATGACAAAAGCAAATCCACTTCTTTTTCTTATAATGCCAATGCCAATCCTAAAGTCTCTGCAACTCGGCTTCACGCCTCTTTTTCAAGTATCAATCAATCAACATTGGGTGAAAAATTATATTTGGCATACAGTCTAGTCTACTATATGAACACTTAATGATTAAGTCTACGGCATGCGCCAAGTACCACTACTACAGAATATGGTGATTGTACACGGATAAATCACGAAGAGCTACACGGATTTCCAACAGTGTAGGATATTAGGGTGTAGGAATGTCCCATCTTTTGCAAACGGATATTTATCCGTGTGCAATTATCAACAATCTACACGGATTTCTAATTAAAAGCCGTATAGAAATCCAACTAGAGCTACACGGTTTTTTAATTGAAAATCCGTGTAGGAATATCAACATTCCTACATGGATATTTAGTTAAAATCCGTGTAGCTCTCCTAAACAGAATATTAAATAAATAAACCGGATTCAGTAACCTTCCTACATGGATTTTTAAGTAAAAATCCGTGTATAATTGTTTCCTACACGGATTTTTAAATAAAAATCCGTGTAGGAAGGTTGCTGAACCGTTTTTTTTTTTTTTTTTTTTTTTAAGCTAGCCTCCACTTTTGCTAGCCAATAATATATATTTCAGATTGAATATACATAGCTTTTTGCAAAAATAAATACATAACCTTTTGCAAAAATAAATAGAGAGCATTTTGTATATACATATAACCTTTTGCAACACATATATATACATTGCTTTTTATACATGCAATCCTTTTGATCCAACATATGACATATACCTCTCAAGATCCTATGCAATGTTTGTATAAAAATTATGTCCTCACCACTTAGTAACCATGTGATCAAGTTTTGGGCTCATGTTGCCAAAACTCATGGCTATGATCTACTCTAGCACGAAATTTCATACATACTAAGTTGTATTAGATCCAACATATCAAAAAAGAGGTTTTTGCATGTAATCCATAACATGATGGCTCTTGGTTAAAGATCTCCAACAATAGTGCATCTCCTATGGAAAAAAAAAAACAAGGATCAATATTTGTGCATACATACATACATCATAGAGAATAAAAATTTCCAATTAAAATTGATACATAAAATTAATTGAATCTGTATGACTTTTATACAAACCACTGAAAATCAATTTCGTAAGAAAAAAATTACTGCATCTTAAATGAATTTACGAAGGGAGGGTGACGAAGAGGATAGTAACTAACCAAGGCGAAGAAGACAGTAACCAACCAAAACCCTACAAAACCAAAAAGAAAAATAAAAGAGAAATAAGCAATAATAATTACACATTACCTAAATAAGTAATAAGCAATAATAAGTAACGGAAAATTAGAGAAAGAAAAAATATATATATACACATTATCTAACCTTGGCAAGATAGAGAGGAGAAAATAAGAACTTCAAATATCTCAGATTCCAGTTGTGCTATGAGCTGAAATCAGACCAATATTTTAATACAGAGATAGAGAGAGTATTATAGAATCAAAACGGCGTTGGAGGGAAAAGACCTTTTTATATAACCAAAACCCTAAAACTACCTTTCTACACGGATTTTTCACTATAAATCCGTGTAGCTCTCTCTCTAGCATTTCTACACTGTTATTTAAATAATAATCCGTGTACAATAACCCCTTCCTACACGGATATTTTAATAAAAATCCGTGTAGCTCTCTAGCCTTTCTACACTGTTATTTAAACAATAATCCGTGTACAATAACCCCTTCCTACACGAATTTTTTAATAAAAATCCGTGTAGCTCTCTAGCCTTTCTACACTGTTATTTAAACAATAATCCGTGTACAAGAACCCTTTCCTACACGGATTTTTTAATAAAAATCCGTGTAGCTCTCTCACCATTCCTACACGGATATTTAACTAAATATCCGTGTAGAAAATGTAAACTTCAAACGGCTTTTTTGAAACACTGTTTTTCAATGAAATATCCGTGTGGGATTCTTAGAAATATCATTGATCATTGGAAAAATTCTATTTGGTACACGGTTTTACATAAAACTGAGAAAATCCGTGTACAACCACAGTGTAGGAAGCGCCATTCTGTAGTAGTGTACTGAATCAATCCCACTGATTTCGTATGCATGCAGTCTAATCAATCACCATTGGCTGAAAACTTCTATTTGGCATGCAGTCCAAGTCAATCAAAGCTGCTGAAAAATTCAATTAATAGGTTAAAAATCCAAATGGGAACGAAACTTGCATTTGGAATTTTGAACCACTTAACGGTAGTTTTTTTTATTTTCTGAATGACTTGGACAGCATGCCAATCGATGTTTTCAAAAGGACCTTCTTAATGGACTATATAAAATTATAAAATTCATTGAGGGTTCATTTAAAACAACTGTTGCTAAAAAGGTGCAAATTCACCGATGATCCATTCTACACGAACCGTTGGCGAAACGGATCTTCTTTCAGGATAATATGTTTGGCTTATTTATCCATTTGACACAGCACATACACTAATTCTTGATTACAAAAAAGAAAAAAACGTTAGTGATTAGCTAGCTGTTTGGTGATGCATTGTTTTGTAATAGTGAAAGACTTAGGAGTAGAGAATGACAATGTAAGTGTCGAGGCACTAAATGGTAGTTAGAAAGATCATGTCGAGCGGTTAATATAAAAAATATTTCAACTTTTTCAAAAATAGTTAAAAAAATTTAAAAACATATAAAATATTTGTTTGCACTGGAACTGTTGGTGATAAGTGAACATTCATCATGCATTTCTTCTATATGAACACTTAATGATTGGTGCCGTTATTCACCAATGGATCATGTGGACTAATCGTTGGTGAATGTTCAAGTAAACCCACGGTTCTGCTCTATTAACATTCAATGAAAGTTGGTTTATTTTCAATGAATTAATGTTTGTTAGGAATGTACTGTTGGTGATAAATTCGATTTATTTACCAATTTGACACATAGAATATACTCTGACTGTTACATACAAGAATAATTGGTCATTAAGTGGAAAGTTCACTTTGACAATACCACATGTCTTCAAATCCTCTGTCTATTTTCCTCTATAAATAGTGGTACATTGGCATGTCACATTGGCAACACCACTTTAAGAGGAAAAAAACAAATTGGACAAGACAATATGACCACTGTTCAAAGCAAGGCTACGGTTCTTGCAATTGGCACAGCTGTGCCTCCAAACTTCATCAATCAATCAGATTATCCTGACTACTACTTTAAGGTTACTAAGAGCGAGCACCTTAAAGAACTCAAGCAAAAGTTTACTAGAATATGTAAGCACTTGTCGTATCCCTTCGCTTCAATCTTCTAAGCAATGCTTTAACAATTTTACTTTTGGAATAAATTCGAAAAAATGCTTAACAATTTTTTTGTCGATTGCAGGTAGCGGCACGCAAATTCAAAAACGTCACTTTTATTTAACAGATGAGATGCTCAAGGATCACCCCAACCTAGCAACAGCAACTCAAAATGAGGAACCGTTAGACAGCAAGGACAATTTCCTTGCTCCCTGGGTGACGAAGCTCGCAAAGGAAGCAGCCGAACATGCCTTGCGTGAGTGGGGGCAACCAAGGTCTAGAATTACCCACCTCATTTTCCATACTGCCACTGGCTGTTTTCACTTACCTGGTCCAGACTACCAACTAGCCAAGCTTTTGGGACTTGAACCCACGGTGAATCGCTACATGCTTTTTCTCCATGGCTGCTATGGGGGTGGTGCTGTGCTTCGCCTGGCGAAAGACTTAGCTGAGAACAACCCTGGTGCTCGCGTCCTTGCTATCTGCTCAGAGAGCATTCTCAGCCTATTTAGCCATCCATCTGAAACTTCGAGGGATGCCCTCGTTCCCCAAGCTTTGTTTGGCGATGGCGCTGCAGCGGTCATTATTGGTTCCAACCCAGACATGTCTGTTGAGCAACCATTCTATGAGATTCTCTCAGTGGGTCAATTTCTCATCCCTGGGTCAGAGGATTCTGTTGGTGGCCGAATCACTAAGTCGGGCCTAGTCATGTATTTGGAACCTACTGTACCGATGCATGTTAACAAAAATATTCAAAAGTCTCTCTCTAAAACCTTTGAACCTCTGGGTATCTCAGATTGGAATTCTCTCTTTTGGATTGTGCACCCCGGTGGACCGAAGATTCTAGATGGAATAGAGACTGAGCTCAAGCTAGAGAAGGAGAAGTTGTTTGCATCCAGGCACGTGTTAACAGAGTACGGTAACATGATGAGTGGTAGTGTGTTTTTTGTCATGGATGAGATGAGGAAGAGGTCAAGGAAAGAAGGTAAGGCCACCACCGGCAAAGGAGCAGAAATTGGGGTGCTTCTAGGGTTTGGTCCAGGCATTACAATCGAAACAGTTGTTCTCCGTGCTTTTCCAGTGCTGATTTGATAGTTATCATGCTCTACCAATAAGTTTCATGCAAGTTATTAAGTACCAATAAGTTGTTCCGGGCTGCATTATTAAGTACCAATAAGTTTCATGCAAGTTATGTTACGTTGTGTGATGTTATTTTTTGCTATATTATAACGTGGTGCATTATGTTTTTTTCTGCAATATGTAACATGATGCATTGCGTTATTTTCTGTTATACCGTCATATGGTACATTATGTTAACGGTTGTTATATCCGAATAAAGCATGAATTATGATTTGATATGTACATTTCTTCAAATTTCCTCTTGCAAGATTAATTAATATTCAAACTAATCTTCGTCGGTCTTCACACTGTTGTGAGAATATTTTATAACTCAAGTACATTTAAAAGTGGGAAAAAAAATCACTACAACAAATATCTGTAGTGAGTGTTAGATTTATAAAAATTACCTTTTCATAGCACAACTTAGCTTTTCGAATGATCCATGGTATAATGATATTAGTGTCTAGCAGTTTAACATTATTAAAAATGAGGACTAAGATAGTGGTCAAACAGTGTAATTTAAAAAAAAGTTATATAATTAACTGTTGAGTGCCAGTTATATTGTATTATCATAAGAACTAATTAATTGAATTCTTTATAAGAACCAGCTGTTTATTTTAGCCCATAATTCAAAATGGAAGACGTGTTATAAGCAAATAGAGAAACAAAGTTTCTTTATATCAAAACATAAAAACAAAATTAGCATGTTATTTTTTATTTTTAACCATCAAATGTGCCATTCGATAAATAAAAGACTGCAAATTTGTCCTTTTAACACACTGCACTAACAGTTTTATATTCACGCACTGCAAATTTGTTCTTCAGCAAAAAAAATGTTCTTTTTCACACACTTCATACCAAAGACCACGTATGAAGTAGTATAACCGTACACAGTTCGATATTATTAAACTGTGTATAATTATTTGTGACTTACAGACACGGTTCAAAAGTTTCAGACCGTGTTTTCATGTTGGAGCTTTTTTTTTGCACAAGCGCCTCATCCCATTACAGACTATTAATGTGAACAAATTTCGCATCCGTGTATGATATGACTCGTATGGTCACATTTTATGTACTAGTATTTGGTCTCTATTCCTCGAATTTGAAAGCAAAGATTGAAAAAAATTATACAATGCCTAAATAGAAAGAAAAAATGAAAAAATAATTTAAAATAAAGAAAGACAGTAAAAATTTTGTTTCATAGGTTGCTGCTGATATAAATTTGTAGATGCTCATAGATATTATATATTTGAATACATTTTAGTGATTATAATTTTTCAAACGAAATTTCAAATAAGTAGGTAATTTTCGAGGTGAAATATTTCGGAATATCTAAGAGCTCAATGTTGAGTAATCAATTTTGGTAGAAGTTTTTGTATGGCTGCAGTCTAAGTCAATGACCGCCCACTAAAAGCTTCCATTTGGTATGTTAGTCTAAGTCAATCAAAGCTGCTGAAAAATCCAATTAATAGGTTAAAAGTTTTCCAAATGGAAACAAAACTTGCATTTGGAATTTTCGAATCTCTTAACGGTAGTTTTTTCTTTTTCTGAATTGGACAGCATGCCAATCGATGTTTTCAAAAAGACCCTCTTAATGGACTACAATTAATTCATTGAGGGTTCAGTTAAAACAACTATTGCTGAAAGGTGCACATTCGCCGATGAACCATTTTATATGAACTATTGGTGAAACGGATCTTCTTTCAAGATAAGTTTGGCTTAATTATCCATTTGACACTGGACCGAAATTTTTAAAAATATCATTTTTGAAAAAAAAAAAAAATCAAATCACCACTTTTTCTGGAAAATTCTAAAGGTGCCACGTCCGACAAATGAAATGGCGAACACAGAAGGGTGTGTCCGCCATTTCATTGGACGGACACAACACGAACTCTGCCATTTTCATGGGCTCCTCCACTATCTGCTGAGATGCGTTGGCGTGGGCGTAGTTGATCACATCGATGACATACTGACGAGCCAGACATCTACGTCTGCTACAATGGAAATGAGGACGTATTCAGAGAGGTGTAGACTGCCGAGACCATCACTCAGGTATTCTATCGAGGTGTAGAGGTATTGCGCCGTGGGAGAGACATGCCTATCATTTCTACTAAGGATCTCGAGGTATAATACTATTTAAAATGTCTAATTGTTGTTTTAATTTCAAATTTATTGCGTAAATAATATGTATGTTAATGTAGGGCGATGACTCAGACGACACAACAGTCACAATCTCGGCAGACTTCGGCATGCTCGGAGATAGACTATACTCCCACGACTACATGCCGACTCAGGCTGACCCTCCTTCTTATAAGCAAGGTTATGTCCAGAGAGAGTCATACCCGCACTTTCCTAGATCCTCCATGCAGTCATCTCTAGACCCCTACCCAGTTGATGACCCCATAGTGAGGCAGGTTGGACTATTCAAGCAGCGTGAGTACTCAGACTACAGTATTTGGTCCATGAGTTTAGTAGTCATCTGAGAATGAGTTATGTGAGGAGCCGGTCCATAAGATTCCAACTCATTAGTAGGATGTCCATACCGAGGATTCATCGGGTTCATTAGCTGAGACAGGATATTTTACAAATTACCCTACTTTAAAAAAAATTCAAACAAAATGCCCCTGCTCACCCCTTCTCTCCCACTCTCATGTATTTACTCCCATCAAATTTTTGACACACCCTTTTTTTTTTTTTTTTTTTAAAAAAAAGCATAACGTAACAAATTTTTTAGTAATTATTAATATTTTATTGCAATTTTTTTTTTTAAGCAAAATAGATACTCTTATGATAATATGGAAAATATCATTGTGTAAGCATAGAATTAAGTACATCATTGTGTAAGCATAGAATCTGGAAAACATCATTGTGGAAAACAAAATGTAAGTACAAGCATAAGATTGGTCAAAATTTCAGTTGTATTTTTATTTCAACTTACACATATGAATTTATATATACAGCCACAAATTAATTTGTGTGGTTTGCAGTGTTCTATATTACGTGCTGAAATTAATACATAACAATGGGTTAGCAGATTAGAAAAATATGTATTAAATATAGTATTAATAACATTATGTTTTTATGAAACAAGACACAGCTTTCATATACTTTATGATAATACTTCCTATGAAATTACAAAACACTTTTTTATTTTATAATATTTATTATAAATAAAAAATTCTTGTACTTACGTTTGGTTACTAACATGTCTAAATATAATAATCTATGATTATAGAAGGATGTTTTCTAGACTCTCTTATAAGAGTATATGTTTTACTTTAGACCAAAAAATTATTGCCTAATTAGAAAACATATATTCGATATTTCTATATTATCTAACTGAAACAATTGTTGTATGTTTATAAAATTTTTGTTACTTGTTACGCTCTAATTAAAGTCCAATGAAAAAGGTGGAGGTGTTAAAATACGATGAGAGTAATAGAAGGGAGGGGGAGAGAGGGGGAAGGAGGGAAAAAGGAGGGTCCCACAAGGGTATTTTGTTAATTATTTTAGAAGAGGGGTATTTTGTTTCAAATTTTTTGAAAGTAGGGTAATTTGTAAAATTTCCCAGCTTAGACACCGCTTTCTAAGAGGGGTAGGGACTTTATGAAGAAGAAGCCGAGGACCATATTTACCCCGGCTCGTTAGAATATTTGTCAGGTGTTGTTATATTTTTCAAATATTGTGATGCAGTAGTTCTTTGATACATTTATTTTGCTAAGCACATATGTATTGTATTTGTTATTTTGCTATTTATTTATTTTGATCATCACATAATTTTAAGCGACATTTCAAAATTTAAGATCCAACAAATGAACAATAAATAATATAACATATATAATAATTAATGAAAATATCCAAAATACAATATAACATTTATAATAATTAATAGAAATATCCAAAATCCAAAACAAATATATAACAATATTGCAAAACAAACATATAACAATATAACAATATATAATTGATTAACCAAAAACAAAAAAAAATAAACATTTTTCTGTTAAAAAAAAATGCCATGTCCACCCAATGAAATGGCAGACACACTCTTCTATGTCTATCATATCATTTGGCGGACGTGGCACCTTTCAAATTTCAGTGGTGATTTGATTTATTTATTTTTTTTCCAAAAATAGTATTTTTAAAAATTTCGGGACACAGGACATACACTAACTCTTTATTACAAAAAAAAACGTTAGTGATAATTAGCTAGCTGTTTGGTGATGCATTGTTTTGCAGTAGTGAGTCTTGATGAATACTAAATTTTCACATTCAAGATATATATAAAAATCAGTGTTATCAAAATTGAACCTAACTGTCGGTTGGATCGGAAAAAACTGAACTGCTCACCTATCATGTTTGGATCGCTCCAAGCCGATTTAATCGGCCGAGTTTTAGTTTAAAATCAAGGAAATATTTCTAGAACAACCAGGTTAAAACAAATTTATTTTGTTAACTTAAAATAGGGAGACCCATTACTTTAGAAGCTTGGTGTGATGTTATTCCATTTGGACTTGGAGAAATGTCCCGTTAATTTAACAAATTAAACTTCAATACCATATATATTAATTTTTTTAAATATTACAAAAGGAAAATATTAATTATTCTTATTGATTTATTAAGAATAAGTTATTTTTCTATTGCGAAAAAATTTATGTTCCATATTTTCTCATAAATATTATATTTATTTTTTGTAAAAATGGATTAAAATTTAATGTATCAAAGTTTCTATTTGTTTTTTAAGATATATTTACTTGTATTGTATTATAATTGTTAGTTATATAAATATAGATTGGGCTTTCAATCGTTGAAATGAACAATAAATATAATATTGGCTTCAAATTATGTGCTGACAAGAGCTGATATAAACAAAGGGCAGATGAGAGAGGTCTCTTTTACAGTAGGCTACAGAATAATATTTCATATTTTGTCACATAGAGGGGAATAGTAGTATTTACTTTTATATTTATTTGTTGTAACATAAATATATGCACTTGGTACCAGTCTTGTTGTTATTATTATTTTTTTTATCTTTTTTCCTGGATAACAGTTTTGCTGGTATTTTCTTAAACTTTTTTCTGTGTTAGGAACAATATGTAAGCCTATATTTTAATGTTATTAAAAACATTATGTAAGCTTTTTGAAGGTTGTCTATTATGTGAATTATTGGAATATAATTTCACTTTAAATGTAGGTAATAATCTATATGTAGCCGTGCAATTGGATCACACAATTTTACTTGTTTGGTGATCAGCAAATTTTCATCTACTTACCTAGTAAACTTAATTAGAGTTTTTCACAAATTGTGGATTATATTACTGAGGACTTTTCAGATATAATCATATACATCAGCACGCCTTAAGGCTATATTATTAGAATAAGCTTTTCCTATGTTCGATTATACTTAGGAAGGTATAAAATATGGTATTAACTTATTTTTTAAACTGCCTATAATAAAGCTGTTGAATTAATAACATATGTATGTATATGTATATGTATATGTATGTATATGTATATCTATATCTATGTATATGTATATTTATATGTATATATATATACTAGTATCGTTTCCGTGCATTGCAACTACAACATATTATAATATTGAACATTAAATTTGAATAAAGTGACAAATAACATATAACAAATAACAATAAAAGAAACATCAACAAATGACCACTTTAATTCTACATCTTCTGTGCATGTCAAAGCATACACAATTTTTTTAAGATTATTTACAACACAAATGAAAAATATGTATTTAGTACAAAAATGTATAGAAATCAAACGTATACATCTTAGCCGTCAGACAACAACTGGCGGCATTGATGATCTTTGCATTCGGTTATAAATAGACTGGACGGTATTGATGAACCAACGCCATCGGTTCTAGTTAATAGAAAAATGGTATTAACCGTTGTTCAAATGTTAAATAAGCTAATAAAAATAGTAATAGCATCGGTTCATTATAATTTACCGACGTCGTATAATATAAATGCTGTTACGAATTAACGGTGTTGAACATGCAATGCCATCTTTTTCCACTAACGAAAATGGGATCTTATAACAACCATTTGTTAATGGTTTACATCGATTTTGTCTCAAGCCAATAAACTAACGGTGTTATAATAAGTGATTAAATGTGTTCAAAAAATAACTATATCTGTTAGGTCCTTAGGAACCGATAGGAGATGTACACCGATTTCTTCGATCGGTTACTTTTAGTTACCGATGGAAAATATTTATCTTATATAGTAGTATTATTATTCTAGCCAACATAAATATTTCACTATTTTCTGATAGCAGTTAATATATTAGTACTGATATAAGTAACACAAATTTGTCACAATTAGTCTCTATTCCTCCAACTTGGAAGCAAAGATTGAATAAAATTATACAATGCCTAAATTGTTTGAAAAAAAAAATACAAAAATATTAAATATTTACTTTCATAGTTTACCACTGATATAAATTTATAGACCCTCGTAGATGTTATATATATATTTGGAGATTTTTTAGTGATTCATAATTTTAAAGCATAATAAAAATAACTAGTTAATTTTAGGGGTGCAATATTTTGGAATGTCTAAGAACTCAGTGCCTAACTAGATAAATTTATGCAAGCTGTCCAAGTCAATCACAACCACTGAAAACTTCCAAGTCTTAAGTCCTAACTAGATAAATTTTTTTATATTAAACACACGATCACTTTCTTAATTCAAGACTTGGAACAGCTTTTGAAGCCATGAGTTCCATATCAGCTCTTGGAAGTTTTGCGTGGTTGGTGATTCATTTAGACTGCATGCATATGAAAACTACTACCAAAACTGATTGCACATCATTGTGTCGTTAGACATACGGAAATATGAGTTGTCAGTCACCAGAGAGACTATTCAAAATACTCTAATATGTATTGACAATCTAAATGAGACAAAACATTGAAAGAGCATTCTCAAAATGAACGGGGACCGACCTAAAGGCAAAATTAATGTTCCGTAATATATCAAACTGACCACAGAGAGAGAGAGAGAATGATTGTTTGAAAGACTTAGGTGTAGAGAATGACGATGTAACTAGTGTTGTAAAATGATTGTTTCATATAAAAGAATTGTAAAACTTTTCTAAAAATAGAAAAAAAAAATAAAAAAAATATAAACTTTGGTCTCTATATGGTCTCAACACTGTTTGAACTTAAAAAAAATAAAAATAAAAATGTGGAGTATGGTCTCAACACTGTTGGGAAACAAAACCAATGATGCACTTCAACCCGGAATGAAATCATCTGCCTACTGGTTGGCAGAATTTTCCTGCCATCTATTGAAATTAACCAATTTCAATGCCGCGTATTTTAACCTCTTAATAAAGATTTTCATAGTAATTAATTACTGAGTTCATCAATAATATTTGTGGACTAACTTAATAACTTTTCAAAACATAGAAAGATTAACTCGTATAAAATAATTTATCTTGAGGATAATTAATAATTAATCAGTTTGTCTTTATGTACAATGTGAGTTATAAATGTGAGTTCATCAATAAAGCAGGCAATGATCAGTTTGTCTTGATGGAATAATTAATAATATAATACTACAAGTTATCTTGAGGATAATTAATATAAATTATATTAAATTTATAAAAAACTTACCACAAGATATTCTTTTATGAAAAAGAAAAGTTATTTACAGGAGAATTTCAATATCATAATTTTTTGATGTACAATGTGAGTTATAAATGTTCATATATAAACAAAAAAAAAGTAAAATTTGTACACATTATTTTAATTTCTCCTAAAAACATATCCCAAGGCAATTTTAATTTCTCTAAAACACATTATTGTTTTAGAGAAAGGTTCTCGTGTACGAAATTTTGTGCAATGAAATGTCCAATTTGGAGGTTCTAATGCATCGAAGGTTCGGAAACGATGTAAGAGACATTAGAAAAATATGTCCAAATTTATAATTTTTATATTTGAATTGTGAATGACATTTGAGAAATTGAATATTAAGTAAATTTTCCGAAAAAACTAATGACTAGACATGTTCTCTGTAACCATTATACGAAATTAATGACCAGCCAAATTACACTTTTTTCTTGATCTTGTGATAACCAGCCAATATTTCTGGTCCCGTTTCGTATTTTTAATAAATTATACCTTTTATGGACTGACTGTTTCGATGTGGTAAATCATGAGAAATTAGTACTTTGTTAAGAGTAACCAAATTGTGGTCTGGTTGGCCGATAAAAACCATAATACTTATTTCAGATAAAAGCTTCAATTTCATTAGGGCCGGGTATATTTATCTCTGGACTTCACTTTTGTCTGATCTTATTTTAGAGTAATCTTGTGGGATTTTTCTTTTATATTTTCTTGTGATGTTCTCCACCATAACAGTTATTAATTAATTATAAATATCGGAAATCAAACAAATAATTTGATAAATATTACAAAATTAGTGAAAATATACACAGGAAAAAATTCTCTTCAAGTTGTTCCTATTAACCTTATATGGATTATATTTTTAGTTTTTCAAATAGGGGCATGCAGCGCATTTATGATTTTTGTTTCCTTTATAAGGTTGAAAGTAGCTATCAAGGTAAAGTCAATGATTCTGGATATCTCTTTGTGAAATTAATTATCTCTATTACTTAGTAATTTTATTTCTTGTTAAATTAGTATACCTCCAGATCTTCCATTGACTTGGACTACTGATGATGGAATCAAATCCTGTACCCACCGGTGGGTAGAATTTTCCTGCCATCTTTCAAATTAATCAATCTCCATGCACCACATATTTTAACCTCTTAATAAAGATTTCACAATAATTAATTAACGAGCTAACTTAGTAACTTTTTTAAACATAGAAAAATTAACTCGTATAATAAATAAAAATAGAAAATGCAATTCAGTTTGTCTTTATGTAATAATTAATAATACCACAAGTTATCTACAGGATAATTATTATAATTAATAAAAATTAAATTAAATTTATAAAAAAACTTACCAAAGGATATTCTTTTATGAAAAAGTAAAGTTATTTACAGGAGAATTTCAATATGATATATATTTTAAGTACAATTTGAGTTATAAATGTTCATATATAAACAAAAAATTAAAATTTGGAGACATTATTTAATTTCTATTAAATCAAGTTGATGACAATATATATAGATAAGTGTTTTCAAGAAGGGTTCTCATATTATACAATTTTGTGCCACGAAATATCTAATTTGAAGGTTCTGATGCATTGAAGGTTCCGAAAAGATTTAAGAGAAATTAGAATAATATGTCCAGATGTAATTTTTTTTTATATTTGAAAATTTATAAATCAAATTGCGCACGCGTTGGCTAATATCAAAACGTTTGTCCTGGAGCTGTGGTGCAACCAATTGATTTTTTCAATGTTCAAAGTTCAACCATTTCAACCAAACCATTAAATGTGATATGTATATTAAAATGTGCTTGGAGATCAAATTTTACAGTTTTTTGAAATTTGTTTTCTATTCATTAAGCCAGTTGTAAAATCACTGATTTTCATAAAAAGTGAAAGTTTTCGGGATCATTGAAAACAACGATTTTCAAACTGGCTTATTAATAGTAAAAAAAATCAAAGAAAATATAAATTTAGTCTCCAAGCATATTTAATGAAAATATTAAATTTGGACTGTGAAAATGTAAAACCAGAAGCATTTATTCCACGGCTTGAAAACAAATGTTTTGATATTAACCAACCCCTCTCGCTCTTTATATAATATCTTTACTTCTTCATAAAGAGAATAGCTTGTATTATTAATTATTTCATAAAAGACTTACTGGATTGCTTTTTTTTTTTTTTCTTTCTATTTTGTTCATTATGCAAGTCAATCTTTCCACTCATAAAAAAATTACTAAGTTAGTTTACAAATACTAATAATAGACTAGTAATTAAATAAAAGTATTTACAAATACTCATAAAAATTCTGCCCACCGGAGGACAGAGAATTTTATTTCTTTCAACCCTACTCGTACAAGTAATTAAATAACATTCAACAACGATTCATTACATAAAACATTTGGTAACATTAATAGCCTAGTTCTTCAGTAAGTCTTCTCACCAACTTTCACCGACTGTTTGTTTGCACTGAACTGTAGGTGATAAGTGAACATTAATCATGCAGTTCTTCCATATGAACACCTAGTGATTGGTGCCGTTATTATAGCTCTAATAACCGTTTGCGAATGTTCAACTAATTAAACCCACGGTTCTGTTCTATTAACAGTCCTTGAAAGTTGGTTCATTTTCACTGAATTTTTTATGATAAGTTCGATTTATTACCAATATGACACATAGAATATACACTGACTGTTACCTACAGAATTATAATGCGTATATAGAATATTTTTTCTTTAATATGAATCCGAATAAGTGGGAACTTGAACAATTTTACATGTGTTCAAATCCTCCGTCGAATTTCTTCTATAAATAGTGTTACATTGGCATGTTACGTACATTGGCAAGACCACTTTGAGAGGAAAAAACAAATGGGACAAGACAATAAGACCACTGTTCTATTGTTATCCAAATTGGAATATTTTAGACTTGTAGTTTCTGTCCTATTGTTATTAATGTTATTGGAAT
Organism: Carex scoparia; assembly: GCA_024447655.1. Classification (NCBI taxonomy): domain Eukaryota; kingdom Viridiplantae; phylum Streptophyta; class Magnoliopsida; order Poales; family Cyperaceae; genus Carex; species Carex scoparia. Next base: position 9,215,706 of record JAJHPE010000004.1, on the reverse strand, counting down.
TGGACCGGTTGTTGGTATTTTAAAGCTACGGTGCAACGATTTAGTAGTCAGACCGGTGGGTTAACTTATTCAACCGCTGGTTTTTTAAAGTAGCAGAGTTTAATATTGAGTTCATTACTTATTGAATTACTGAAATGTCAATTACAATAATATTCTTTGAACAGAGCTTAATTTGAACAAAATTCATTGCATAAATAATCTAAATAATAATATATATATTTGCCCCAATTCAAATTGGTATATACCATTTTATTTATAAATTATTTTGTAAAGTGTTTTCAATTTAATCTGGAACACACCAATAAAAATCATAAGTTCCATGTCAGCACAGCTTTTAAAGCCAATATTATATCTATTGTTGATTTAAGACATGGAAGTTTTTGGAAGTTTTCAGTGGTTGGTGATTGATTTGGACAACATGCATACAAAAACTTCTACTCAAAATACTCTAATATGAGTTGATCCGTATATATATATTTTATTTTAATATAAAAATCGAACAAGTGAGGAACTTGGACAATTCTACGTGTTCAAATCCTCCATTGAATTTACTCTATAAATATTGTTTCATTGGCATGTTACATTGGCAAAACCACTTTGAGAGAAAAGAAAAATGGGACAAGACAATAATACCACTGTTCAAGGCAACTAACATTTTTCAAAAAGTGCATATTTTGAAAAACCACTTTGAGAAAAAAAAAAATTTATGTTCCATATTTTCTCATAAATATTATATTTATTTTTTGTAAAAATGGATTAAAATTTAATGTATCAAAGTTTCTATTTGTTTTTTAAGATATATTTACTTGTATTGTATTATAATTGTGAGTTATATAAATATAGCTTGGGCTTTCAATCGTTGAAATGAACAATAAATATAATATTGGCTTCAAATTATGTACTGACAAGAGCTGATATAAACAAAGGGCACTATAGATGAGAGAGGTCTCTTTTACAGTAGGCTACAGAATAATATTTCATATTTTGTCACATAGAGGGGAATAGTAGTATTTACTTTTATATTTAATTGTTGTAACATAAATATATGCACTTGCTACCAGTTTTGTTGTTATTATTTTTTTTTTCTTTTTTCCTTGATAACAGTTTTGCTGGTATTTTCTTAAACTTTTTTTCTGTGTTAGGAACAATCTGTAAGCCTATATTTTAATGTGATTAAAAACATTATGTAAGTTTTTTGAAGGTTGTCTATTATGTGAATTATTGGAATACACAATTTCACTTTAAATGTAGGTAATAATCTATATGTAGCCGTGCAATTGGATCACACAATTTTACTTGTTTGGTGATCAGCAAATTTTCATCTACTTACCTAGTAAACTTAATTAAATTTTTTCACAAATTGTGGATCATCTACTTACCTAGTAAACTTAATTAAAGTTTTTCACAAATTGTGGATTATCTTACTGAGGACTTTTCAGATATAATCATATACATCAGCATGCCTTAAGGCTAAATTATTAGAATAAGCTTTTCCTATGTTCGATTATACTTAGGAAGGTATAAAATATGGTATTAACTTATTTTTTAAACTGCCTATAATAAAGCTGTTGAATTAATAACATAATTAAATTAATAAAAAAAATATATAATAGCCGTATCGTATATTAGATTTTTGAGATTTTCTATTTCGTCGTATCCGTATCGTATCTGTATCCATGCAACATAGAGGTGTTTTGATGTTATTAAAATTGAATGATGTCTAAAAAATTAAATGTTGTATGAAAAAATTTGTAATAATGGAGGCTTCTTCGTTTGGCACTTTCCAAAATAATAAGTTTTCAAGTTAATAAGTCTCCAACCATAAAAAAAGTCTACAGGAAAAAAGAGTAATTAATGTGGAGAGAGAAGGGGAGAGTAACGTGGAGAGAGAGAGAAAGGGAAGGAAAATTTGGAGTCCACAAGAGCATTTTGTCAAGAAGTTTGATAAGAGAGTATTTTGTTTGATCTTTTTCAGAGGATGGGTAGTTTGTAAAATTCTCAAAATGGAACCAAAATTTCTTTATATCAAAGTTGTCATATTCCACGAACATTGATAGAAAGGATAGTTTGAATAGTTTTTTTTTTGTGATGTGTCTTGCAGAAATTTTCAACCTTAAAAGTCTAATTAGACCTCCATTTTCGGACTTTTTTTAAACCTACACTCAAGTCACTAAGTAAATGGCAAATTTATTTTGTTCGTCTGTATAATTGTATTTGTTTTCTTCACTAAGGATAAGTCAGTTTAGATGAGCTCTTAATCCTTCGATCCTTTTGTCGTTAAAAGTTACTGACATATTCAGTTTCCTTTTTGCATTCCTAGAATGGATTGGATCGAAAGGACTTTCCTTCTTTGAAATCAAGGCCCCTTCTTTTCTATATGAATTTCTGACCGCAGAAAATCTGTCGTCAATTTTCAGGATAAGAACAATAACAAACTTATTAGAATAGTATAACAGAAGGACTTTTCTTCTTTGAAATCAAGGCCCCTTCTTTTCTCTATGAATTTCTGACCGCACAAAATCTCTGTAGCCAATTTTCAGGATTAGAGCAATAACAAAATTATTAGAATAGTATAATAAAAGGACTTTCCTTCTTTGAAATCAAGGCCCCTTCTTTTCTCTATCAATTTCTGACCGCACAAAATCTCTGTAGCCAATTTTCAGGATTAGAGCAATAACAAAATTATTAGAATAGTATAATAAAAGGACTTTCCTTCTTTGAAATCAAGGCCCCTTCTTTTCTCTATCAATTTCTGACCGCACAAAATCTCTGTAGCCAATTCTCAGGATCAGAGCAATAACAAAATTATTAAAATAGTATAACAGAGAATATGAACACAATCACTCGAAGCTCCCTTCCCTCTCTTTGTTTTATTAATTTAGAATATAATTACATAGTATTTTTTTTCATCTCTTTTTCTGAGTAAAATACCCTCATATATATATAAATTTGATTGATAATCAATCCTTCCTTAAATTCAACTTTGCTAACAGATACATATTTCCTTGACAACATATTTCCTTTTCCTTACTATTTCCTTAATCTAAGATTTCCTAAATATTACATTTTAGGTAAGCAAATATTTTGCAATCTTCTGCCTTGTTCGCCACTCTTACTCTAATTTCCAAATTAATAGTGTGCAAAGTGAGGAGGCACTCCCGTAAAAATAAGCTCAACAATACACGCACGGTCATTTAAAAAGCAACTGTATACTAAAATAACATATATTTGTACACGTTAGTTAATAGTAAACTGTGTATGGTATTAAACGGCCATACATAGTTTTTTCGAGATACACCATGTATGATTAGTATCAATCTTCAAACACAAATTTTTATTTAGAAACTGTATACACTTTGTTCTCGCTCTCTCAACTAACCCGTCTCCAAATTAATTTCATGAAGGGACATCCCCTCGCTATATGCGCCTCTTAACATTCCTCCTTCAAGCTTTAACCCAATTTAAGTCTGGCTTCTTCCATTTACTTATTAAGTCCATGTCTCTTCATTTTCTCTCTTCATTTCTCAAAGTGGTAGGGAGATTTATCTTACTCAATTTGGGACGCTTTCAATATATAGGTATCTCGATGGTGCGCAAATTCAAAATGAGTTTAATCTCGACGATAATTGTGAATTCATGAATTGTTTCATTGTTTTACACGTATTTAGGCATTGTACAATAGTATTCAATCTTTGCTTCCAAATTCGGGGGAGAAGAGATTAAATGTGACAAATTTATGTTGCTTATATCAGTACTAATATATTAACCGATATCAAAATACAATGAAATATTTCTATTAGTTAGGATAATAATATCGCTATAATTATATAAATATCTTCTATCGGTGATTAAAAGTAACCGATAGAAGTAATTGGTGTACATCTCCTATCGGTTCCAGAAGACCCAACTGATAGAATTATATTAATTTCAACTTATTTACTCACTTACTTTAACACTGTTAATTTATCGGCTTGAGACAAAATTGGTTTAAATCGTTAGCTAATGGTTGTTACAAGATCTCATTTTCATTAGTGGCAAGAGATGAAATTGCATGTTAAACACCATTATTTTGTAACAACATTTAATTGTACGCCATCGGTAAATTATGTTGAACCGATGTTATTACAATTTTTGTCTGCTTATTTGACCATTAAACAACGGTTAACACCATTTGGTGGATCAACACCGATGGAATTTGTTTCTCGAATTGCACATTTGGTGGTCAAATAAAAGATTTTTTCATGGTAATTTTGTTTTTCTGTTTTGCATATAAATCAAGACTGTATTTTTTATTTTTGTTATATGATAGGATTGATGCAAGAGAGATCATCAATTATGTAAGAGAGATCTATCGGACTGTATTTTTTTGGTCATCAAAACTCTAACATTAACAAATAAAAGAAAGAATTTATCAAACATTAAATTTTGAATAAATGCAGAGCAAGAAATAAATGAAGAAAGAACTAAAAACTTACTGCAAAGTAAACGTTTGAATTTGTATTCTCCTCGAGATAACAAAAAAATATGTCCAAAAATAATTAAAACCAAGATTATCTTGATTTAAATGCAAAACATAAATACAAAATTAGCATGTCAAATTTTTTTTTTAACCATCAAATGTGCCATTCGAGAAATAAAAGACTGCAAAATTGTCCTTTTTTACACACTGCATTAACAGTTTTATATTCACACACTGCAAATTTGTTCTTCTGCAAAAAAATTATTCTTCTTCACACACTTCATACCAAAGACCGTGTTTGAAGTAGTATAACCTTACACAGTTCGATATTATTAAACTGTGTACAAATATTTGTGACTTATAGACACAGTACAAAACTTTCAGACCGTCTTTCATGTTGGAGTTTTTTTTTCACGCGAGCGCCTCCTCCCATTATAGACTGTTAATGTGAACAAATTTCGCATCCGTGTATAATATGACGTGTATGGTCACGTTTTATGTACTAGTGTTTGGTCTCTTTTCTCCGAATTTGGAAGCAAAGATTGAATAAAATTATGTAATGCTTAAATAGAAAGGAAAATGGAAAATTAATTTAAAATTAAGAAAGACATTAAAAAAAAAATTCATAGATTGCTGCTGATATAAATATATAGACCCTCATAGATGTTATATATTTGGATACATTTGAGTGATTTATAATTTTTCAAACCTAATTTTCGGGGTGCAATATTTCGGGATTCCTAACAGCTCAATGTTGATCAGCAATCAATTTTGGTAGAAGTTTTTGTGTGCCTGCAGTCTAAGTCCACTAAAAGCTTCCATTTGGCATGTTACTCTAAGTCAATCAGTTTAAGTAACAGATTAAACCTACGGCATGCAGTCGAAGTCAATCAAAGCCGCTGATTTCGGATGCATGCAGTCTACTCAATCACCATCGGCTGAAAACTTCTTTTAGGCACATGCAGTCCAAGTCAAGCAAAGCTGCTTAAAAATCCAATTAATAGGTTAAAATTAATTCGAAATGGAAACAAAACTTGCAATTGGAATTTTGAACCTCTTAACAGTAGGTTTTTTTATTTTCTGAAGGACTTGGACAGCATGCCAGTCGTTGTTTTCAAAAGGACCCTCTTAATGGACTACAATTCATTGAGGGTTCATTTAAAAGAACTGTTGCTGAAAGGTGCACATTCACCGATGATCTATTCTATATGAACCGTTGGTGAAATTGGATCTTCTTTCAACAAACCATTGATGATAAGTTTGGCTTATTTATGCAATTTGACACAAGACATACACCAACTCTTTATTACAAAAAAAAAGTTAGTGATTAGCTGTTTGGTGATGCATTGTTTTATAATAGTCAGTGTCTTGGTGTATACTAATAAATTTTAACATTTAATATATATATAAAAATCAGTGTTATTATAACTGGACCTGACTGTCGGTTGGATCAGAAAAAAACCAGACCTGCTCCCTTTGTTTGATCGCCAACCGTTTAATCGGCCGGGTTTTGGTTTAAATGAGGACTTTTTTGACGTCACCGGTTCAAATTGATTTTGTTAACTTAAAACAGGGAGACCCATTACTTTAAAGGCTTGGTGCGATGTTATTCCATTTGGACATGGAGAAATATGGCCCGTTCATTTAACCAATTAAACTTCATACCATTTTATTTTTATATTTTTTGCGGAGTATTTTTTATATATTAAAAGGAATATTATTATTCTTATTTATCTGTCAGATATTTTTTTATTGAAAAAATTTGTTACTTTTTTCTAAATTTATATTTATTACGTACGTAACATTTATTTTTTGTGTAAAATGGATTCATTTACTCGTAAATTCCTGTAACATCTGGTAAATTTTTATATTATTTTTGAAAATATTGAAGGTTTAAATTGTAAAATAGATAAATAAAAATGATGGTATGTTCCCCTTTTCTAATTCATGGGGAAAATAAATGAACCGAGAAAAAATTTGGAAAATAGATTTTTGTAATATTGATTATTGTTTGTTTTTTCTTTGAATTATGACTCTTTGTTTTGAACCATCGTTGGCTCATTGATTTCTTTAAAGTATTTCTTTTGTGTTTTTTTTTTTGGTTGAATTGGATTTGAATTAGGTTTGGTTATGAGGGCATTTTATGGGTCGTGTTATTTGATTGTAATGATACTTTTTGTCTAATTTGATGATATGATTTGTGGTGAATGATATGGTACTTGTGACTTGATTTACTTATAACCTAGATCCACCGTTAAATATGCAGACATAATTTGATATGAATTTGTTAGACTTGAATAATAAAGTAGGGAATGTGCACTTTGAATATTGGACTATTGAATATTTGGAGTTTAATAGATGTATGATGGGATTTTAACTGAATATGGATAGTAGGGGTTGGATTTAGGTTGTTTGAACGAAAATAATTTGGACCGTGATTTATTGGACAAATGTGGACTATTAGATTGAATATGAATTAAAGTGAATTTGTTGGACTTGATTTTGAATTATTGGATTAAAATAAATATAAATAAAACGCTAATGACTATTTTATCAAAATATTGAGATTTTGAATAAATTATTGGATTTAATATTAATACGTATTGTTTTGTCATATTATTGTTATAATATTATCTATATATTTTTGATATATGGCATATTAGAAGAAAGGGCTGTGAGATGGATGACTAAGAGACGACTGTTAGCAACTCCGTTGCTACTTGGGGGTTTTGGTTTGATTCTGACTGATTAATCGTCTTTGCATTTTTTATTGCTTTTGATTTTTGTTTGTGTCCATAAAATTATTTGGTTTTTTGTTTTTTTTTTCTTTTGATTTTTTATGATTTTATTTATTGATTGAATTTTATCTTATCCTACTCTTGTGTTATCCATTGTAGTCTCTGCTCTTTTCTACCCTTGTTTGGTGATGGCCCCTACCTTTGTATAATATATTTTATTTTTTTTTTGATTGATTTCGTATTATTTCTACTAACTGATTGTCAGGATAGTTAGAACTGTCTTATCATCGATTTTCTTTCTGATACTGACGGCATTGAAATATTGATTCTATAATATTTTCATTAACAAATTGTCAGGATAGATAGAACAGTATAAGCCCTAACACGATAGATACTTGTTATGGTATCTGTCAGTGTTACCAGACTAGAAATTTGTAAAGATAAGAAACCAAACGTTACCAGACTTTATGCTTTAAAAGATTTAGACCCAAACCATTTATTCTAATAACATTCATTGAGTTCTGATTTATCTATGTAATTGTTGTTGTTCAATTGGATACTATTATTGAGCATTTGCATTCTTCATTTTAAAATGAACTGTTAATTTCTCGTGCGGTGATTTCATTCTGAATATGGAGTTCTTTCGATTCCAATAATCTGAGTGGCAATCAGCACTGAGAAATAATTTATTATTTCTCACTCGTTTTTCCTTGTGAGTTACAGGTTTACTAGACGAATATTGAGAAACGCTTTTGGGATTGTAATTGAGAGCACGACCACCTAAAGATATGGGATTTAGGATTATTTTATCTGACATGGTGCAGAAAATTCATCTAGCATCATCCACTGTAAAATGTCAGATAAATATTATAAATAAATTAAAATGTGAAAAAATAATGGATGCTATTAGCAATGCATAAAAAGATTCATGCCTTTTGTTATGTAAATTGAAATGGAAAACAGACACGGTAGGTCTGTCGCACCTCCGGAATCAGAGGTGTGACAATTCCTATTTGTTTTTAAAATATATTTACTTGTATTGTATTATAATTGTGAGTTATATAAATATAGCATTGGCTTTCAATTGTTGAAATCAACAACAAAAATATAATATTGGCTTCAAATTCTGTGCTGACAAGAGCTGACATGGCACTGACGTCTTGCTGTGTGTAGTAGTTTGAATGGAAAACAATAAATAAAATTGTTGTTTTTATTATTTATATAGTAAATTATAAATAAAATGGTGTAATTTAAAAAATATATATATTATTATTTTGATTATTTATGCAATGAATTTTTCTCAAATTAAGCTCTATGATAATAATATTATGTATTGCAATTGACATTTTAGTAAAGTAAGAGGCAAACAACTCAATATTACACTCAACAACTTTAAAATTCAGCGGTTGAACCAGTGAATTCACTAGTCCGACCAGCAAATTGTAGACCTGGAATAGAACAAATATTACAAGTCTCAATATTCCAATTTAGAAAAAAAAAAAATACAACCTTCACCATAGCCACTGTTGATTTTAATAAATAAGATAGAAAAGTATAAAATATATGATGAATTATAGTTTCTGATATTGCAATTATGATGAATTCGGGATACAAAATATATCCAACTCTGTTAGGTGTTGACTGCCCTATGAATATGGATAAGCTCTATCCTTGAACTCAATAGTTTCTTAATGAGTGCTGACTGGTAAGCTCCGTAATCAGTTGGGCGAAGAATTTATTGCATGTTGGGTTGAAAATAATATTGATTAGACCAAATTGGTATTTGGATCTATCGGACTATGTCTCTTTCTTGTTACTGTTATATGTTAGAATTTATGTGAGATCCTCAAGTACGAAAATTAAGTTTACTCTGTACTGTCTCTTTCTGTCTCTTTCAATCTTTTCTAGTCAACAAAGCGCTAATATTAACAAATAAATAAAGAATCACTACTACAGAATGGCGCTTTCTACACTGTGGTTGTACACGGATTTTCTCAGTTTTATGTAAAACCGTGTACCAAATAGGATTAATCTTTTTCCAATGATCAATGATATCTCTAAGAATCCCACACGGATATTTCATTAAAAAATAGTGTTTCAAAAAAGCCGTTTGAAATTTACATTTCCTACACGGATATTTAGTTAAATATCCGTGTAGGAATTGTATGAGAGCTACACGGATATTTATTTAAATATCCGTGTTAGGAGAGTTATTTGTACACGTATTTTTATTTAAATAGCTGTGTATATATGTCGATAGAGTTACACAGTTTAATATCTAAATAGCCGTGTAGAAAGGTCATCTAGGGTTTCAGCTGAAATAAAAAGCTTCTCTTCCAGCGCCGTTTTGATCACTCTCTAGATCTCTACGAGGCACATAAGAGTTTAGGAAAGATCACTCTCTCTACACGGATTAAGGAGATATAGGATTCAAAGTTTCTCCTCCATTGATTTTACTTTGAGATGGAGGATTCAAAGTCTTTCCTCCCTATTGGAGGTGGAGGAAATGACACTGAATCCTCCATCTCAGAGTAAAATTAACGGAGGAAAAATTCAGCTGAAATTCAAAGTTTCTCTTCCAGCGCCGTTTTGATCACTCTCTCTACGAGGCACAAATGAGTTTAGGTCCTTATGTAGCAGTGTGTGCTTGCATTTGTAGGTACGTAGGAGAAAAGAAAATATGCATTTGTGTGTGCTGAAATTCAAAGATCACTCGCGGCTTCCTAAACCCACAGGTGCAACCGCACACTGCTACAATAGGACCTGCAAAATTGCAAATCAACCAAATCAACCAAATAGAGGCTACCTAAAATAAAAAAAAGAACAATCCTACACGGATATTTAATTAAATATCCGTGTCGGAATGGTTTGTTGTGATTTTTTATGGAGAGCATTAATTTTACATTTTGCATTTTATGTCATATTTTGACGAGTTCCTTTTAGGAATTATAAATATTTTGATAAGTTCTTTTTTTATGGAAAGCAATAAATTATACAAAATATAGATTAAACTCCAGCGCGACGTTTGGACTACCCTAAGTAAACCCTAAACCCTTCAAGATTCATAAAGGATTTTGTGATTAAATCCGTGTAGCTATCTATCATCCTACACGGATATTCAGTTAAATATCCGTGTAGGATAGCCCACGGATGTGAAATTTTATTAAATATGATATTAATATAAATATTTTATTATATTATTCATATTCCTACACGGATATGTAGTTAAATATCCGTGTAGGATTCCCTTTTTTTATTTTTTAAAATTTCACATTTTGATTATTTAAATATAAAAATGAACTTATGGATGTTTTCATTGGTGTGAAGCTCTTTAAATATTCATTCTTATAAATTAAGAAATGTATTCATTTAGATATGAACTTTGTAAATATTAATTTCTTTATAATTTATGTATTCATTCTTGTACACTATTTTACAAATAAAAATATTCATCACTGTGTTAGAAATATTAAATATTAACAAATTAAAAATTGTACAACTAATACAAAAAATAAATACCAAAAAGAACAAAAATGTAAACAAGTAAACTTTCATATATTACTACTGGTAAATATTACAAAAGTTTCCAAAAATTTGATATAATAAAACTAAAAAAAAAAAAGAAACTCTAAACAACAGATTTTTTCTTTGTCCGACGAATGTAGGGCTTCGGTGGCGGATGGCCCCTGGGGCTGCGACGTGGGCGTGTCGGCCATGGTGGCCATGGCCAACTTCTGGGATAACCTGGTGGTGGTCGTTCGTACCCGGGTGGGATCCAAGGCACTGGCATGAAATCCTCTGGAAGTGGTGGTAGTGCCTCAACAGGTGGTGGTGGCGCCTCAATAGGTTATTTTTCTGTGACACACGACATTTTTTCACTTAGAGAAAGATGGTTTAAGAGAGGAACCGATTCGGAGGATATATAGGATTTAAGGCGACTCTTCGTTTTTCTGTGTTTATTTTCTGTATATTCAATTTTATATCTATTAATATTTAATATTTCTAATTCACAGTGATGAATACATGAAATAAATGGGGCGCGCATGCTTTGAAATAAATATCATCTTTTCCTACACGGATAGTTACGTAAATATCCGTGTTGAAAAAGTATTCCTCACGGATATTTAATAAAAAAGAGGAGAGCTACACGGATATGTACTTAAATATCCGTGTAAGATACCTATTGCACACGGATTTTTAATAAAAATCCATGTAGGAAAAGAGGAGACCTACACGGATATGTACTTAAATATCCGTGTAGGTATCTATTGCACATGAATTTGTAATAAAAATCCGTGTAGGAATCCTTGTAGCAGTTCAAAACCAGATTATGTCTTCAAAAATTTTCTAAGTCCCCCCAGTTCACTTCTTTCTCGTCTGATTTTGAAATTCTTCCATATGTCCGAAAATTTATCAAAGTACCCTAACTTCTCTGAATATATATGTTGATATTTTATTATATTAAATATGATTTGAACGTTAATATCTGTGTAGTTCAAAAATTTCAAATTATTTTTTTCAATTTCATATTTTGTTATTATTTTTATATTTAAAGATAACATTAGCTAGTTAGATTATTCAAAAATATAAATGTAAACAGAAATTTAAATATAAAACCATACATCACACAAATAGAAAACATTAAAATAACATACACCATACATCAAAGAAATAAAATAAAAAAACTAGCTAGATATCACAAAAAAAAAAAAAAAAACTATCTGGATATATAAATAAAATGAAAATACAAAATATAAAACTAACAAAATACAAAACATTTCCAACTAATTGCCGCGCCTTTTTTTCTTAGGGAAGTAGTTGATTCTCTTGCCTCCATCCTTGTTTACATTGTCCCAAATTCTCTTGCTTCTTCTCAAAGATAACGCTCATCATCCATAGGACCTTCTGGACCATAACGCTCATCATCAGAGAACTGGTAGTGATTAGATTCATCGGGGGATGATGTTAATTCAATTACGGGGGGCGGGGCTAAATTACTCCACTCAACTATGTCTGGATGTGGATCAGAGAACTAGAAGGTTTCAGATGGACCAACGAGAGGAGGGTAACCAGCGGGAATAGGAAGCGGTGGAGGAATTATGGGAGCCCAGTTGGGATCATCTTGGGGGTCTTCGGCCGTAGGATTTTCTGCGGGATTTTCAGATGGAGTAGGATTTTCAGATGGAGGATTTTCAGATGGAGGATTTTGCACTGTGGGCAAATTCTGGTTAACGCTAGGAGGACTCTCCATTTGGTTTTTTTTTTTTTGATTTGTAAAATTCTGGTTAACACTAGGAGGCAAATTCTGTGCAGTGCGATTTTTCACTAAAATCAGCGGTGATTAAATAGAATTAAGGGAGAAGAGCGTTTGAACTCCCGCGCGACGTTTGGACAACCCTAACTAAACCCTAAACCCTTTAGATTCGTAACAAATTTTGAGAAGAAATCCGTGTAGAAAAGTTAATCCTACACGGATAATAAATTAAGTATCCGTGTAGCTATTTATTTTCCTACACGGATATATAATTCAATAACCGTGTATGAATATTATAGAGCTACACGGATATTTAATTAAATATCCGTGTAGGAATGGTGATTGTCACACGGTTTTTTATTTAAATTGCCGTGTAGATATGTTGGGAGAGCTAAACGGATTTATCTCTAATTATTCGTGTAAAAAAGGTCATCTAGGGTTCAGCTCACTTAAAAGTATTCTTCCAGCGCCATTTTGATCACTCTCTCTCCTCTGGAATGGCTGGAATCTGATTTTTGCGCAGCAGGAATCTGAGATTTGCTGATTTTTAGTTGTGATTTGCTACTCTTGTCCTTGTTAAGGTTAGTAATACTTCTCTTTTATTTCAATAATTTTCTGTTAATTAGTTTTTATTGCTTATTTACGGTTTAGGGTTTGATTAATGCATGCATGGTTGTAAAATAATTAGTGTATTGCTGTCCAATAACCGACCTATTAATATGCTTGTAGGTCCATACCTGTTCAAAATTAATCCAATAGGGATTAATTTTGGATAGTCCCCGGTTTGGGACTGCTCTTTGAATATTGTGTCTCATTTAGGATGTGAACACATGTTAGCGGGTTTAATTAGTATTTGAGAAAAATTCGACAGTATTTCTCCTTATTGCTCCTACGAGTATGTGGTATGTACACGTACTTGGGGAGTTAAGGGGAAATGTTGCCGAATTTTTCTCAAATACTAATTAAATCACGCTAACATGTGTTCACATATGATGCACAATATTCAAGGAGTGGGTTAGGATTGTAAACCGACCCTTTGTAAGCCAAGAATTCGGTAGGTTATACATATGTCGACCATCCACCACGCATGATTAATTGCAATCATTTTTTGGAATTTAATTTACAGATGGATCGAAGTTGGATGTATGAAATGCGGCGTGACAGTGAAGAATATTTGGTCCGAGTTGAAGAGTTTCTACAGTTTGCTGAGAGTTACAGAGTTTTGCAAAAGGAGGCCAACATTTTGTGTCCTTGTAGGGATTGTAAAAATTGTATAGGATTTGACGAATTGGAAGAAATTAGAACTCATTTAATTTGTCGGAGATTTAAGGAGAGATATACATGTTGGTTCATGAATGGTGAGAAAATTAGAGTGATCAAAGTAGTGGTACCGGTAAATTTTGTGATGAAATAAATGAGAGTGATCAAATTTCTGATAATTTTGAATTTGATTGCAACGATGATTATAAGAATTTCGAAAAATTGAATAGTCTTGAAGTCGATAGCTGCGACGATGATGAGATGGCAACGAGTATTGATGAAAATGTAGAACACGTGTTTAGAAAACCTAGATGACATGTTACGTGATGTGGAATGTGAAATTGGTGGTGAAAATTATGATAAATTTCAGTATTTGTCAGATGAATCCAAAAAGCCGTTGTATCCTGGGTGTATCACATTTACCAAACTGTCAGCTGTGTTGAAATTATTAAACTTAAAAGCAGACAGTGGTTGGAGCGATAAGAGTTTCACGTCCTTACTACGACTTTTACGAGAAATGCTCCCGATTAACAATGAGTTACCGTGTACAATATATCAGGCAAAGAAGTTGATCTGTCCAGTGGGATTGAAGATTGAAAGAATACATGCATGTCCTAATGACTGTGTATTGTACCGTAAAGAGTACGAGTCCATGCATGTATGTCTTAGATGCGGCATTTCACGCTATAAGCGTAAGGGCAACGAAACTGACGATTGTAACGATGAAGAAAAAAAGTACCCGCCTCCGGCCAAGATGGTGTGGTATCTACCGATAATACCAAGGTTTTAAACGGTTATTTGCAAATTCCAAAGATGCGAAATTATTGCGCTGGCATGAAGAAGAGCGAAAAAAGGACGGAAAACTAAGACACCCGGCTGATTCTCCTCAATGGAGAAATATTGATAGACAATTCAAAGAATTTGGTTCCGACCCAAGAAACATTAGGATTGTGGTGAGCACAGATGGAATGAGTCCCTTCGGAAGTATGAGCAGTTAGCACAGTACTTGGCCAATTCTTTTATCCATCTACAATCTTCCTCCTTGGTTGTGCATGAAACGCAAGTATATAATGATGTCATTACTGATCCAAAGACCCAGACATCCCGGAAATGACATAGATGTATATCTCGTACCATTAATTGAGGACCTCCAAAAATTATGGAAGACTGGTGTCTGGGTATGGGATGCGTTCGGCAAAGAGGTATTTAAATTGCGGGCCATGGTATTTTGCATAGTGAATGATTTTCCCGCATACGGAAATTTGTCGGGTTACAGTACGAAAGGAGCAAAAGCGTGCCCTATCTGTGAAGATGACACGCAGGTGCTGAGGTTGAAATATTGTAAGAATAATGTTTTTATGGGGCATCGCAAGTTTCTCTCCGTTAATCACCCATACCGTAGGAGAAATAAGACATTCAATGGAAAAAATGAGCTCAGAGTGGCACGTCGTACATTGGATGGGAAGGGTGCCTTCAAGCGGGTTAAAAACCTTGATGTTGTTTTCGGAAAATGTGCCAAAGCACCGCCTAAAAATATTTTGGAAAAAGAAGTCCATATTTTGGGAGCTACCGTACTGGAAATATTTGGAGGTGCGGCACTTCCTAGATGTCATGCATGTTGAAAAAAATGTATGCGACTGTTTAATCGGCACCTTATTGAACATTCCTCGCCTGACTAAAGACGGTATTAACGCTCGAAAAGACATGGTGGAAATGGAAATACGACAAAAGCTTGCACCACAAGATAAAGAGAAGCGTGCATACCTACCCCCTGCAATGTGCACCATGTCGAAGGAGGAGAAAAAAAGCTTTTGTGAATATTAAAGTCCCCCTTCACAGTATTAAAGTCCCTGCAATGTACCCCCTTCAAGATAAAGAGAAGCGCATACCTACCCCCTGCAATGTACCCCCTTCACAGTATTAAAGTCCCGTCAGGGTATTCTTCGAATATTAAGAAGCTGGTATCCATGAAGGACATGAAATTGAAGGATATGAAATTCCATGACTGTCATGTTTTAATGACACAGATGATTCATGTCGCAATTCGGGGAATTTTACCAAAGGCCGTTCGGCAGACCCTTACGAAGCTTTGTTTTTTCTTCAACTGGCGACGGAAGGATTCGACTGCCTGAAGAATTGCGGCCCTTGGCTCAGAAAATGGTACTTAATTCTTGTTATAACTTGCGTCATTCAAACAAAATTATAACTGCCTCCATTTAATTAGTCTTGTGTTTTATTCAATTTTTTAAATAGTTGGAGGTGGAGGATGAGGTAAATTCGGGTGCCCGTACAGTCTCGAGGCAGCATGACAAATTATCTCAAACGCTGGAAAATCCGGAGCACCCGGGTCGGGTTAGGGGTGTGGGGGTCCACGTGGGCTTCAAGGATGTCTTCGGTGCATCAAAATCTCGAAGAAAGCGTGAAAAGCAGGATGCCAAGATGGAGCGGCTCCGTCAGCAAATGAAACAGGAGCATGCCGCAGAGATGGTGGAGATGGAATCAAGAATCTTCGAACGCTTATCCTCTCAGTTTAGGCAGCAATCCGAGCATCCACCTCCCATTTCGCCGGGATTTCGGCGCAGCAGTCAAGCTTCCGGGACCTAGGGAGACGCGTTCGATAATCTAAAGGTAATACTAGTTCATAATCACAATTAATTAATTGCTACTTTTTTATTTGTTGTTAGGTAACATTTTCTCTTAAAATGACTACATGATAATTGTAGAATGCTAAGAAATGCGAGCTGGTTATTTGGGTCGGTACTGTGTCCGTTACTGTTGCTAAGGGCGTCGTAGAGCCAAGACCAACAGATGTGGACCCTGATCAGCTTGGTCCCGATAATACTTCGGTGCGTGTCGAGGTAGTCATGAAGGAATGGACGCACATACCTCTTCCTGTCCCGAATGAGCAGATGTACACTCTGGATGATGTCCGGATGGTCACTATCCCATGGCCCATGAATCAGATCATTTTGGATCAGGTAATATTTAAACAATCAATATCTTTTGTTCCATTCAAATCCGCTCTTTTGAAATGCTGAAATTGATTTAAAATTTTATACAGGCTGATGAGAACAGTCATTTGTCACCGGTACACACGGAGATTAGAGAGATGGGCGTCGCGACTGATGCGCCAGGATCATCACACCGCTCTCTGATCACCGCACAAGAATACAACCTTTTGCCTAGGGATTGTCATCACCTCCATGACAAATTGATCACGGCACCTGACAGAACCCGAGAAATCATGATCATCATCCCACCGGAGATGTTTCTGCACGATTCATCTACTGTGGTGATATCTTTCAAGGACTTTCTGGATATTTTTCATGCCTCGAGTAGCGATAAATGGCTCGATGTGTCTCACATCACCATTTTCGCCATGTAAGTGAACAAATTTTATTTATATCAGATGTGTAGCACTGAAATATATGTTCTAATTTAATATGATGATTTTTCAGGAAGCTGAACCGAAGTGTTGAATCGTAGCCGCTTGAACAAAAGAAGAACTGGAGTATATTTTTGGATCCCAGAAACTCAATGCCACGATGGTGGAATTATATCCCAAGGATACCGTCGACTACCTGCGCCGAGCAATGCACCGTTGCTTCGAGGATCGAAAGAAATTCATTCTCGTGCCATACCACCAGAGGTTAATTAATTATAACCTTCAATTTTCAAATTATTTATTATTTATATTTTAATTTAAATAATTACAAAAATGAATTGAATGTGATTATAATTGTGTTTATATTTCTCATGCCACAGGAAACACTGGTGTTTGCTCATCATCATCCCGACTTCAAATAGGTGCTATTGCATGGATTCGCAGGACCGAAGAAAATCTCACTACAAACGGCCAAAAGGTCGTCAAACTTATTAGCAGTGAGGAATAATTTTCCCACTTTGTTTTTTTCAATTCTAATTAAATTGTGTATCAAAATTGCTAATTATAATCACTTAATTTTGTAAGGGCTTTTAACAAATATGTTAAAGAGGAGGGACGACAAAGCAAAGATCCAAAGGAAAAAATAAGATGACTTCGGGTGGTTAACGGTGAGCCCTCTATAATTATTTTTTTTATGTCATGTTGAAAAATTATTGTCATTCTAACATATATAGGCCGATCAATGTAAATTTTGGGGACGGGGGACTCTGGGGTGCGGTTATTACACGATGCTTTGATGTTAAACCGGATCGAAAATATCCTTTCCAAAGATGTATGTAATTCATATTAATTTTTATTTTTTAATATCAATAATAAATCTTGCATCTACATTTTCTAGTTACTAATTAATCACCAATTTATAATTGTAGTTTCAATGGACAAATGACCCTTACTCCAAGGAGGAAATGAATGAAGTTAGAGATATGTGGGCAAGGTTTTTTCAGGTAGAATTTTGTAATGAACAATATGGATTTGTATAAATTAATTAGTGCAATTTATTAATTACATTTTCGGAATTTGTTTTTTTTTTAAGAAAAGTTGCATATTTTAATGGCTAGCAAAAGTGGAGGCTAGCCAAAAACTAATAAAATTAAAAAAATAATAATAATAAAATCCTACACGGATTTTTAATTAGAAATCCGTGTAGGTCTCCTGAAGAAATTTGTAAATAAATAAACGTACATTCCTACACGGTTTGTTAATAAAAATCCTTTGAATTTGTACACGGATAAAACAGAATAGCCGTGTACAAATCTAACTGGAGCTACACAGATTTCTAATTAGAAAACCGTGTAGGAATGTTGATTCCTTCACGGTTTTCTTATTTAGAAATCTGTATAGGAATAGATATACCTACACGGTTTGTTAATTAAAAATCCGTTTAGCTCCAGTCGGATTTGTACACGGATAAACCAGAACGGCCGTGTACAAATCCTACTGGAGCTACATGGATTTATAATGAAAACACCGTGTAGGAATGTTGATTCCTTCACGGTTTTTTATTTAGAAATCCGTATAGGAATGGATATTCCTACACGGTTTATTAAGTAACAATCCGTGTAGCTCGAGTTAGATCTGTACACGGTTATTATAGTTTATCCGTGTCGGTTTTATGATAATTGCACACGGATAAATATCCGTTTGCAAAAGATAGCCCTTTCCTACACTCTAACATCCTACACTATTGGAAATCCGTGTAGCTCTAGGTGATTTTTCCGTGTACAATCATGATATTCTGTAGTAGTGAATTTAAGTACTTTTCTGGTAATGAATCAATAAATTTTGAATAAATCTAGCAAGAAAGAAATAAATGAAAAAATATCTCAAAACTTATTGGAAAGTAAACGTCTTAATTTGTATTTTTCTCAAGATGAAAAGATATGTCCAAAAGTAATTAAAACCATAGATTTTCTTGATTTATATGCAAATTTTTAAACAAAATAACCATGAAAAATTCCACGAAAAGCGCAATTCTAGAAACAGAAAACTGCAAATTTCTTCTTCACGTACTAACAGTTTTATATTCATATGTGCAGTTTCATATATTTTGAATGTCTATGCCAATGTCTAGATCCATTAATTCAACGGCTACAATTAATTGTAGTAATTAAGCTTTAGTTTCCGTGTGTAAATAAGTTTGAATACAACTGTAAAATTCCTATGAACTTTCAAAGTGGAAACAATGAACTATTCAACTTTTTCTAAAAAAAATATCTAGGCCAATTTGATTTTAAAAATTAATTGGAAGAAATATTTTGCCAACAAATAACATTTGCCATTAAATCCATCCATCGTTTTGGCCGAAAATTTTATTTATACCATAATAAAATGACGAACACAAAAGGGTGTGCCTGCCATTTCATTTGGTGGACATATATATATATTTTTTTACAGAATTAATGATGTAGAGTAAGAAAAGAAAAAAGTATCTATGTCATTTCATTTGGCAGACATATTATTTTTTTTTGCTTTACCTCTCCAAGAAGTTGTAATGAGTCTATATGTTTCTAAAATGGCGGACACACCCTTTTGTGTCCGCCAATAGAATATGAGGCATGGATGAGATATGAGGAGATGAGGCATTGGAACCCTCCTATATATATATGTATATGTATGTTAGACATTAAACTGCCACTACTACAAAATACACGAATATAAAAAACTAATAACAAATGGTTCTGCAACAGTGTCTGTGTGCATCGTGTATGGAAAAATCGAAACATTGTACACAGTTGGGAACAGTGTCCATATAGCATCCCTATAGTACTATAACATGCACGGTTCCTACAAATAAACCATGTCAGATCTTAAAAAAAAAAAAGCATTGAAACTCGTAATATATATACTGTCGTAATAACCGTGTATACTAACTAGGGTTATATACACTTTTTCTACAAGTGATCCATATATGATTTTTGGAAACCATACAGTACTATTTAATACAAGTTATGTCGCTCTTTGTACACGGTTTATTTTACAGAACCATATATGATTTCTATTTTTGTTCATTTTTTTATTGGCTAGCATCCATATTTACACATCCATTTTTCAAGAAGTATTGAATATGTACAACATACAGAAAACAATATATTAAACTATTCAACATTTCAACATTTCAACATCAATACAATAATATTCAGTATTCAACATTCAACATTCAACAATATTTAACTATTCAACATTCAACATCAATAATATTCAGTACAAAAAGATAAAACAGTGACATTATTCACCTTATGATATATTGGCTGTAGCAAAAAACAACTTCTGGAAGCATTTCGTAAATTTGAATAAAAATTATGTGAACAAAATTTTATCAAAATATTTTTATTCAATCTGTAACGTGTCTGCTAACACACAAAGATCAAAGAAGTATAAAAGAGAAATTTCCTACAGATTTGAAAGAAAATTATACATACAGATTTAAGCAAAATTATACATATAGAATTGAAGGGTTATTAATAAATCAAAATTATATACAGATACATATATAAAAATTTAAACAAATTGAACAAACAACATAACATGCTTGGTCATGAAAGAAAATTTGTTGGTTATTGAATTGATGGGTAAAAATGAACACCATGACAGTCAGTAACAAATTTGAGGTACTAAATAATTATTTAAACTATTTTTCTAGTTGCCCTTTATGGATCTTTAGCCCCTTTAATTTGCAAATGGGCTAAAAGCATCTTAAATGACAAATAAGAAGAATAACAGAGCTCAACTATTTAATGCTCTTATGCAATGACATATCATTCACTTTCTCCACGTCGATCAATTCATGATCATAAATTTGACAACAAGAAAGTTACATATAAACGGTAATTAGGAAAACTGAACCGGAGTAGAGCGCGCATTGACTATTTATAAATTGCTATTTATTTTGTATTTTAAATAAAGCTTAATTTTATTTTCATGTTGAATTCGTTAACTTTTTGTCACATTTAGTCTCTTTTCTCTGAATTTGGAGCAAAGATTGAATAAAATTAAAATTTGCCTAATTTGTATGGAAAAAATGGAAAAATAATTTAAAATTAAGAAAATATTAAAAATTTATTTTCATTGTTTACTACTGATATAATTTTAGTAATTTATAATTTTTCAAACATAGTTTCAAATAACTTGTTATATGGATGGCATTTGTTTGTTTCTTCTATTGCCTATTTCTACATTAATTCAAATA